>JAHIAM010006697.1:0-64802 GCA_021605205.1 Aegilops longissima | reverse complement strand
GCCAAACAGAAAATTTATCAAGCGATTGAAAATTCAAGGACGCCATAGCGGCGAAGGACTTTGCCTTCGCAGCCAACAACCACCAAGCAACCTTCAACTATTCATCACTTGCCCGGGGTCTATACCCTCTCCCCAACCTTTTTCCCAAGGCCCAAAACCGCTTTTGTCCTTGTCGTTAACTCGGATTCCGGTTCCCAACCTAACCCTTCCCAAGGCCCCAAAGCCCCAAATGCCCATACAGCGTTTGGCGAAGGTGAACTCGGGACAATTCCTTATTTCTGAGGGATTTTTAATTCTAACTGAAGCAAAAAGTAACTCCTAAAATTTTGAAAAGTTGGTTTCCCAGGGCCTTTTGGTTCACCCAATGCCATCACTTAACCCATTTGTTTGTACCCAGCCAACCAAATTCCATTATCCAATCTCAACTAGAATAATTTACTAGGTCACAAGTGAGGCTTAACATTATAATGCAACACTTTTTCCCCCCCACAAACATGACCGCGGCCAGTAAATTCACCTGCCCAACCTGGCCAACACCAAAACCGCCAAAAAAGTTTGCAAGTACTCAGGTTTGTGTGTCACTAAAGGCCCCGCACAAATTTATAGCACTTCTACCGTTTTGGTGGAAAAAGGGCTTTTCGCCCACCAAAAGTTTCACTTTTGATTTACCCACTTAACCCATCATACCAGGAGGGTAGTCTTCAGACCTCATCGTCCCGATTTCGTAAAACATCCTAACTCCCCATTGGTTTGTCACCAACCGGCACAACCGATCTTTAAACAACAACTCACTGGTTAAATTAATAGATACATCGAACCAAATTTATAAAAATGAACCACCCTGGGTTCTCGGGGTGCCCGACCGCAAATTAAAAATTCCACGCTAACATCCAGAACATCTAAATATCAAGGTTACCATAGACGCCACGGGGGGGAAAAGATTCGCGCTCCCGCATTTTTGATCCCCTCGGTGGGGTGTCCGTCCCAAAAATTTCCCGCCGGCCCCCCAAGGTCCCCGGGGGGAAAGTACGGGATTAGGCCATCAACCCGGGGAGGGAGGTGGTATTCGCAACCATCAAACCCATACAAACAAATCAACCCCGGGTGCCGCACTCCACTTTAATAGGCGTCCTCAAGCCAACATTCCTCCCCCAAACCCAAAGCTACATATCCATCCATTTCGATCACCCCAAGGTTTTCCCCGATTTATTCCCCCTCTCCAACTTGGTTCGAGTTGGTCACGTCGTACCCCGACCCGTTGGAGCGGAGAAGGCCGGCCCCCCGGGGGTTTAAACCCCTGTCCCACCCCTTTTCCCAAACGAAAGTTGCGGGCTCAAAGTATCCCGGAACCCGCCCTTTCTGTCCAAAATAGCCCCGGGAATTTTCCTAACCCCATGGACTGTTCCGGCGTAACCAGGGCCCAGGTATCTCCCAAGGGGGCCCCCGCCCCTGCTCCAGGGGCAAACCCAAACCTACCGTAACTCCCCAGGATAGGGGGCCCAAATCAACCCTTGGTCTCCGGTTTTTTAAAAAAATTTGTACGAACTCACAGGGTACGCCTCCTCAAGGGGCCCCCAAATTTTGCACCGACAGTCAACCCCCCCTTTCCAAGCCATATTATGTTGTCCGCTCCAGGCAGTAACCGGCCACACCTTTCTTCAGTTACCCCCAACACCCTTTCGCAGGGCCTTTCGTCATCAACGAAGCCCAAAAAATCCATTTGGCAATCTTATTGTCCGGACATTTTTTCAAAAACCATGGAAAACCAACTACCTTGGGATACTCCAAAGGGGGAAGCGCGGCCACATTCCCCCATCTGAAAATTATTGTCTTAAAACCCGATACTAAACTAATCTTTTGGGCTTAATTAGTGGGTCGGGTCCCGATGCTATCGGCCTGTTCCGATTTTCAACCCCGGGAAAATTTATATTCTTTTTAAGTCCTCGTAACAAAATCCCGTTTTCTAACTATTTAAGTCTCGGGCCACCCTTTTTAATAAAAATTTCCCAACCCTTCTACCCCCCCCGGGGCCATCTTGGCGGCAATGGATTCCAAGAAATTCCCGGAAAAAACATAAAAAGCCCGGGCCCCCCAAAAGCCCCCCGGATTGGTGGCGGAAATTCGGCATCCTGGGGGAAAAACCCATTCCCCCCCCTTACCCCTTTGGAGCCTCCGGGGCTTGTTCCCTCCCGATAGCCCGGGGCTTTTTTAAAAACTCCGAGAATTGGAAAATCCGGGAAATGGGCCCCAACCCGGGAAAATCCCGACCGCATTTTTTACCTACCCCTTTCTTTTCCGTCCCGGGGCTGCCTCCCTTGCCCAAGGCCCCCCCAAAAAGGTATAAGGGTTGAGAAAAAGCACGGAGGGCTTTCGGGGGACCCCCCCACCGGAGGTGGAAATTTGGTAATCTCGGAAGGCAACCAAACATTGTCGTGCTTTGGGGAAACCCGGTAACCCACCTTTATTGGACCTCTTCGATCGGTCGGGGAGCCCTTTTCCCGGGGGGGGGCCTTCCTGACCCGGGAGTTCCCGCGAAACCGAAAGAAATTTTAACCCGGAACGGATCCAAAGCCACGATTTTGTTCCCAACCGGGTTTTCGCTCGCCCGGGAGACCGGAAAACCTTCCCTTTATAATGGCCAAAGGTTTTAATTGGACCCCCGCCCTTTTGGGCCTGGGGGGAATCCCCCCAAACCCACATGGGTGGCTTTTTGGGGGGCCCCCCTCAAATCAATTATATCCAATCTGGTTCCGATGGAGAACTTTTCGTCTCAAGTGGCCCCGGTATTTTCCTCCGGGCCCCGGGGCCCGGGGGCCCCGGAAAATTAAACCAAGGGTCCCAACTCGAAAGGATCCAGAAAACCTTGGTTGCGAGGGGGTTCCTAATACCGCCCCGGTCCCAAGTTCGCCCGCCCCTTATTAATTGCCCTCATAAACTCGGCGAAAATCCCCATGGGTAAAATGAGCCTCAACCCAAAACATTCAAGAAAGGGCCAACCCCTGGGAAAATAGGCCCAAAGGTTGGGAATTGGGGCCCTCCGGCCCCAGCGGGGAATTAAACCGCCCTTAAGATGGAAAAACAACCCCGTCCAGAGGGAGGGACCCTCCGGCCTTTCCCCTTAGGTGGAAGGGCCCCTTCGCCTGAAAACCGGGAAGAAATTTGGTTTGATATAATACTCGAGGGATCGAATCTCTCCCAAGGGCTAGCCAAAAGGAGGGCCAGTCCTGATGGAATTTTGGGGCCCGTAAAGTGAAGGGGAGGGGTTTTCCCCCCAAGGGGATTTGGCCAGCTAGGGGTAAGGAAAAACCCGGCTTTTGGCCAAAACCGGGGGCCCTTGGGAGGCCAAGGGCGCTTTACCAACGGAACCGAAAATTTGGTTTGAGAAAACCCCCCGGCAAAACCCACTCAGGCTCCCGGCGGGGACCGGGAGTCCCGGATTAGGGGTTTGGGCATAGCTGGGGAACCCTAGAAGATCTTAAGCCGCCCCATTATGGATTTTGGGGAAGGAATTTTGGGAAAACACTGAGATTCCCAATTAAAAGCGAACCCTAACCCTAGTGCATATAAACCAGGGTTTTAGCCCGGGGAACAACAATCAACCAAGGCTACCATTTAGCCCCTTTGTTGGGATCCTTTTTCCCCATACAAATTAATCAAATGGGATTCCTCCACAGAGGGCCCAATGGGAAAACTCGTGTCCCTTGTCTCCTTTACCACCGCCAACGCATGGGCCCTACCCGGACCCCGGGTTTTGAACCCCCCATGGTTTTATTACGTTTTCAATAACAAATATTAATGCCCAGTCCTAAAGGTTTACCCTTGATCTGGTAGATTTCTACCCCTTTAAAATCAGCAGTATTTTTTTTTTAGGCCCCCTTTGTTTAACTGTTTTGTTCTTATTTTCTTTTAGCCCTGGGAACCCCGACCAGTTTGAACTTTAATAAATTGGGGGTTAACCCTTTTGCAAAAAAGAAATTTTTTAGTTGCAAAAATAAATTTTAAAGGTTGGATAACAATGGATTACTCCTAAAGGAAAGATTGGAAAAGGTAAATTTATTTTCTTTGGGGTTTTTTTTAGCACGGAAAGGTTAATTTAAGTCTTAAAGGACATAAAATGTTTTTACTCAAGTTTTGTTTACTATTCAAATTAAATTCCTTAAGGGTTTTTATTTAAAATTTTTTTTTTTTTTTTTAAAAAGAAACTCTTGACGCTTTATATTGAGGAGTTAATTGGGCCTTTCAGAAGGACAAATTTCAATGGGTAATAATTTTTTAGCTGAATTTTTAAAACTTTCTTGTTGGTTTTATTTTAAGATTAAAAAAATTTCTTTAATCTATAAAAGTCCAAATGAGCATAAAGAAAAGAATTGAGATGATTTGGGTTAATAAAAATTTTTTTTTTTATTGAGGAGGCAAGGTTCTTAATGCTGATATAAGACATTTTTTTTGTTATGTTTATATTTAATCTTGGATTTTAATAATATTTTTATCATTTTAATCAATTTTGGTTAAAAAATAGTGAAGTGCCGCTTCTTTTTATTTTTTTTAATCCAAAATAATTAAAGGATCCAAAGAAAAAACTTACGAATTTTAGGACCAAAAATGGGCCAAGGTTTCCGGGGTGTAAAACATAAAAACCCATTTGGTCAAACCATTTTGTCCCATGGGCCCCTGCCCTTTTTTGTTTTAAATCCAAAATTCCAAACCCAGGGAGTCAAAAACAAACAACTGGAAGCCGTAACCACCTAATTGCAATTGGGGGGTTCCCACCCGGGCCCCGAGTGCGGGTGTTTTTGTAACCTCGGTCCTTTGACCTGGTTCTTTTCCCAATTCAAACTGGTTCGGAATCCAATATTAACTCTTTTGGTTGGTTTTGGGGATCATGAAATTTGAGTTTATATGTCTTCTTTTATATCCTGAAAGTTTTTGAGCTTTGTCTTTATATGATGTCTCTTTGCTGATTTTCTCCATATTTGGTTTTTTTGGCCAATTGATTATTTTTTGTTGGGGGGTGTTTGTTGGTTCGATAAATTTGTTATTATGATTAAACCGAAGTTTTGGTTTCTGGACCAAAATTTATCTCCAATAGATGCTTTCAATTGTTTTTCAATTGCATTATGCTTAGCTTTAATAGTCCAAGGGATTGTGGAGAAATTAGTAGATGCAAGGGAGGGACAACTTGGTTATCCATAATGATCTTGCTTAATCCCATGATTTTTAATTTATATCTTCCCAAAGATTTTTTAACCATCGTTATTTTCTGAGAAATAGTGAAACCCAGGGCCCCGTCTCTTTTCTTAATTATTTGCCTTGATCATTCTTTCGCTTTTATTTTGATTTTAAACCAAAATCAAAAGTATTTCACTTTTTTTTTTGAAATTAATAACCAACTTTCCCCGCCCCCCCAATTTTGGCAAACCTTCTGGGGATTCAACCCTTTAAACCAAAAAGTATTGTTATTTTTAAGGGTTTTTATTTTTTTCCCTCTTTCCCAAATTTTGGCTTCAAGGGAATACCACCTTTTGGGGCCCTTTTTTTTGGGAAAAAAACCCCCCCTTCCCACTATTTCGTAATTGGCCTCACCGAAGCCAAAAACCTACTTTGCATCCGCATTTCCCTAATGCTTGCCCGCCAAATACTTCACCTTTGTTAGCCATTTAGGTCAATAAAACCTTTTTGATCATTACAACCCTTTTTAAAAATCCATTGGAATGCAATTTTGAATCCATTTCCCCTTTTAACATAAAATAAAAATTCTCTGTTTGAATTAAATGCCCGGGGATAATTCATGTGCAACCCCTTGAACTTTCGAAAACCTTTTAAATCGGCTTTGAGTAAGTATTACCTAGGGCCCCCTTTTCCTTGAAACCTTTACCAATGGCTTGGTCATTGGGAATACCAAAGCCCCTTTTTTATCATATCCATCTCGATTTTGGCCTCAACCAGTCAATTCTCATCATGTTCTTCTAGTTTTGCCGCTTGGTCTAATCGCTTCTAAGTCCCATAATGTGGGTTCGTTTTCCCAATCCAGATTTGGAGAACGACCTTTCATGTTTATCTTTGCTTACTCAGTTGGGTACTACGGGAACGGATTTTCCCTTGCTCTTTCCAATTGGAGAACGAAAACCCCCAAATTTACTTTCCCCCACCACCTTTCAAAAACTCCTTTCTAAAATTCCTTCTTCAAAAAACTTCCTGGAGGGTAAATGACCCAAATTTTTCCTTGGGTTTAGAAGACCATTTTCCTTTGGGTTCCTTATTGGCAAACCTTTCATGGTTGCAAACCCAAACTTTGAAATAAGTTGGTTTCCCAAACCCCTTTACAAAGGTCCTCAAATTTAAGGTTCCCATTTAAATGAATGGCCTTAATGATCCCCAAAAGATAAAACGGTAAGGAATCTAGAGCACCATACCGAAAATCGGTTAGACGGTAACCCAACCATTGGGTTTGTGGGGTTTGAAAAATTCCCATTTTTTTAAGGAAACCAAACTCAAATATTCCCCGCCATCGATTGTAGATACTTTTTTTTTGTTACGATGATTCTCCACTTCACTATGAAATTTTTTGAATTTTTCAAACGTTTCAATTGTGTTTCATCAAGTAGATATACCCATAACTACTCAAATCATTTGTGAAGGTGAGAAAATTAAAACCCCAACCCCAACCTCCTCATTCCTATTTTAATTATTTTTTTTTTTCCCATTTTGGGGTTTTGCCGCCCGGGGTTAAATTTAAATAAAAAAAAAAACCATAATTTTCCTTTTTAAAATGATCAAACGAGGGAAAAGTATGTTGCACTATCATTATCAACTTTGTATCTTTTGGCATCAATATTATGAATATGTATATTACTACGATCGAGATTCAATAAACCATTTGGGGTGTATGACCATAAAAGGTTTTATTCATTTAAACAAAACAACAATTATTCTCCGACTTAAATGAATAGTTGTATTGCAATAAACATGATCTACTATAGTTAACGCATAAAGCACACCTTGAACGATGCTACTTTACCTAAGCTAACCAAGGGTGAGGCCACCAAGCCCCATGAGAAGGCCCGACGCCACCCCACGATCCACAACCTTCCAAAGCGGCTTCATCTTGCAATGTGGTCAATAAACATGATATTCACTTTAGAGCCATGGAAAAGCATGAGCATAACCGCTTTCCTATTTCTAAGATGGACGGCCTTCATTATTTGAGACCACCCATGAATACGTATCTTTCACCTCCAAGGGAATGGAGTAGGTCGAATACATCATGTTGTGACCAAGTAAGTTTGACCCACCATGGTCGTGCATCATAGGAACATTAGAACCGAAAGCGTTTAAGAAGATCACAAAAACTGTGTATAAGCAAGAGTTTATGAAAACATATATAATGTAAACTGCTCATACCATAAGTTTCCCAACGATGGACCGTCAAGGGCAGCAAAACATATCCCATGTGGCCTTCCAAAGGAAATGCCCCACAAGGACCTCAAGACGATCAATAAGGTGTAGGAACTTGTGGATGTCCCCCCCACTTCAAAGGCATTAGTAAAATGATTTCTTATAGAATAACAAACGGGTAGCGTGCTTAACTTTGAAAAACCTACACGGCCATCAATTACAAGAAAATTAGTTTGAAGTAGCATTTCGAGAGAAGGGAACCGCAAATTGTTGCTACTTTAAAGTTAAATTGGGATTAGGTTACATAATAGGTGGATTAAGAAGAATCAAGGCAACAAGCAAGAACCAGATACAAAACTAACATCGATGAACTACTAGAACGACGGGTGAAAGATCCAAGGAAGATGAGATAAGGTTCAGCTACCCATCAACATTCATGCGCCAACTTTCCCGAAACTTGAGAAAGTTTATCGTTCGCCAAAAAAATCAGCGATCTTCTTGGTTCATGAACCCAACTCAACTTATATCCATGGTTGTCTTCAGAGACCATTAAACTGGTGTATTCAGATGGCAAGGCTAACCATCTTGAGTACATGTGTTCCAGAGCAATGAATGCACTACAAGGAAAATAATATGAGAACACAATGTATTCGCTATCCAAATCTAGAAATAATTTCCACCTTCAGGGTTGAGATGGTACTAGTATTTTTATCCAAATATAGCAATCCAAATTTCCAAATTAGTCGACAACATGTTTAAAAACCCCACCTCCCGATAGAAAAGAGGATTCTAGGAACATACGTATGTTTTAGAACCTGTGTTAGGATGAGAAGGAACAAGGTATGCCCCACGAGGGGCGTAAACCTATAGGGTCCTCGCACTTTGGGCACTACAATTGAAACATAGTAGATTCAGAGAAGAAAAATGCATCATAGGGCTGCCATCCTAGGATTACCCGCACAAGGGACTTGATTTATCCGGGATGGATGAAGAATTGCACTAGTTTCCATGGGAAAACCCACGCAATCGCCGAGGGGGTTTTCTAAACAAGAAGATGAGGGAGAAGGGATTCAGGCCCAGTGAAATATTTCGTCATCCTTTCCTTTTCGCTAAAGTCGGAAAGGCGGAGTTTTTGTGATTTGACGGCATTGGGCATTATCGCATTACCCGGTAGTCACCGTAGTTGTGCACTTAATTTGGTGTATGGCACGTGACTCTTTGGGATGCCCCACATATTAAAAAGGAATTAGAAAAGTAACTAGTTACACATAAATATATTTTTGAGAGATACCCCGTAAAGAAATATAAAATTTTTATGTCACAACGTTATATAAAAAATCAAGGGAATATATATAACATAATATGGGGTTCATGAGAATATAATACCAAACAGCTCACGGTTTCGACTTTTGGGCCCGGCCGGGGGTGCATGTTTCGGGGCTTGTGTTCTAACTCAGATTTCATATTGCAAGCGATCGACGTCGCTGGTTTTAGATGTTCCGCAAGGAATACAAAAATTGAATAAAGCACAAAAAGTTAGAATGAAATCGAACAACAGCTCCTAACCAAAGAATCGAGTTGAAATTCTTTCATGATATCCTAATGATAAATAATAGTCAGATTACTACTTATACACACATGACACTTGTTTACCATGCCATATTATTACATCAAAATTTCTCGAGGATAGATCAGTTGGATTTGCTGCTACTAAAGAATTTCAAAGTTGATTTGGACCAGCCCTTTGGAGAAAGTTCGATTTGACATCATCCCCACCGCAAGATTTGATTTCGATTTGAACCTTGACCATCCTTCAACATCAATCATCATGCACCATCCTTTGTACTTGCAGATATTGAGCAAGTTCATTCACACCAAGGTGCATGGTAAGAGAAACTTGGCCACGGCCGCCCAGATTGTTGAACCTTTTTGTTGCTCTAGGAATTCGCTGTTTGCAAACAAGAAGACATACACAAATAGTTAGATCAACACGTGAATCATGTGAAACATCATGGAAAGAAAATAACGAGCACTTGGGAGGCCAATGCTTACTAAGAAGGTGGATATGTTGGTTTTGTAAGGATTTTTATATGCAAAGGCGAATCGCAAAAGTCTGTGTGGTGCAACGTTGATTCCGCTGTTCTACACGGGCTGGAGGATGGGCAACTTCGGTTTGTAGGTGCCGGAGCCGAGCCATTGTGGGCCCGTGGTGCAACCGTAATGTTGCTACCCGCCGGAGATGGTGCTCCTTGTGGAGTGGTGCCGGAAAGGGGCCGTGTCGATACCGATTTCCGTAAGATCGATGATCTGCTGATCCGACGGTGCCTCCGAGTTGCGCCGAATGCTAGAGCAAGTGCCGCCAAGAAGGTGTCGGTGCCGATCCATTGTCAAGGTGGTACCGATGTCCAAAGACGATCGCCTTTGGTCCGCGTGATCAACTTTATAACTTGACTAGGCTCCCGGACCTTGATCCAATATTTTTTTCATTTTTTAAACACGGAAGGATAATTGTGGCGGTTTGTTAAACCAAACAGCAGTCATCATAGGGCTTCGAGTACCGCAAACATACTGCTCCAATTGTGTCCAAGAAATAAGTGATGAACAGGTTTCTATCGACATACAAAGGTGAAACCCAAAAATAAACCGATAGAGCAAACCAAACGGTTTATTCTTGACCAATCTCACATGGAAAACCTCATCGTAAAGGCAAAAGTAAGAAAACATGACATTAAATCAATAAGATTTAGACAAGAAATCAATAAGATTTACTTGATTGACACGAGTGAATCTTACTAGGAAATCACTTGTTCAAGTTCTAAATAGAAGATTGATCATCCAATTATGGGGGATGGTGGCCCCAATCCCACAAGGGACAATCCAAAGGTCGTGACAAATCATAGGACCGAACATCCATGGGACTAGAAACCTGGTGGATTAACCCCCAATGCATACAGATATTGGAGGTAAACCATTATAAACCGTCTCACAAAAAAGATGATCCGGTACTTCAAAATATATAGACCAATTGAGTGGACATCAACATAGACTAACTCGGACTCACCACACAACAAAAGCGCAAATTAAACAATGGTTCCCACACAAATCAAGTAATGAACAATAATACTTACTACGACAGCAAAGTTGCACAATTAAACTCGCAGACTATTTTTGCCACCGACCTATGGGATGAACCCCAGATAAGAGACTAGGCCATGGACTTTGGAGAGATGTCTACCAGCCCCATCACCATCTCCTCAACCTTGGAGAACCTAAGAGTGGTCTTTCCACTATTGACGAGAAACACCGACGATTTGTCGGAAAGCTTTACAAAACCACACCCTTAGTAACCAAGGCACAACCAGGAAATTGTTGTGGTGAAGTACACCTCAAGAACATGCCCCACAAAATGCTACGGAAAACACTAGTTCAGGACACGGGTGACAAGGAACAACAGCGGATAGTTTAGTAGTAGAACTCATCTCGGTCTTCCCCACACGCCATGACTTTGAGAACTTCATTCCACGTGGAACGGTTCTAATTCAAAGAAACCAAATATTTTATTACTACCTGCTCAGAAATATAAGATGATTTTCGATATTTTACTCCATATAAGACTACAATACAACGAAATGAGTGGACAAAGACGCTAGAACATTCTTCAAAGGCATGAGAGCAGAGGGATTACTTGCAATATCCATAACACAAATTCTTGAGGCTAATATACTCTCTTCAAAAGGTAGCTTTGATGTTCATAAGTAGTTGAAACTAATCTATAAGAAATAAGTGTCAACCTCTAGCATGTTTTGGTCGAAGAAATTTAGAACCGTCATTTGGCACAAAAATCACATGAAAGATCACCCGAGAAAGTTGTACTACTAGTACAACTACTGCTGATAGATGGAAAAACATGATCAAGATTGAGAAAATATCATCAAGAAGATATTACCTGGACTTTCTTAATGAGGGATCCCAAGAGGGCCTTTGATGAGGCGATGGCCTTGAGCTTGTCTGCGGTAGTCTCGGCGAGGGTGCTTGCGCTTCTTTGTACCTGAGCCTTGCGGTTTTAGGCGGAACCATAGACATCCGTTGGCGGTGCTCGGGGTCCATCAAGCGTCAAATAGAAATAGAAGAAAAGAAAGCGATAATCACAAACCAAAGAAAGAAGCAGAGAGGGAGTTATAGGATCATTCTCGCGGTTGCAAGACCGGGTTCGTTTGTTTAATCAACACTCATTGATGTGCTCACCTTTCCTTGTTTGGGAGAGAAGAACAATGGCAGTAGCAGGTCGGGTTTTTTTTTTGAAGAAATGAGGAACAAGATGAGGGAGAAGCAGGTTGGGGTTTTCTTCAAGAGAGGAAGCTTAGGGCAGCGGAGTGAAATGATGGTTGCTTCATCCGTCCAACTTACTCTTGGAATGGAATGGTGGGGTTTGTGATTTGACGGCTCATTGGGCACATCAAGCGGTAACCGATCGTGGCTAGTTCACCGTGGCAGTTGGGCACTCTAAATGCATGTAGTAATTTAGTGCATGGCTAGTGGACCCTGATGCTGGTTGTCCCACACGTCGTGGCTAAAGTGAGTAGCAAGTTCCCGGACAACCGCCGAGGAGGATCCGCACGTAGAGCATGTCCACTTGTTTACGAAGAAAAATGATTACAACAAAGCGTTTCCACTCTTACACGCAGAGTGCAGGCTCACGACAACCACTTGAACTTGCGGTGGTCCTACTTCTAGGCATGTGTAGTGGTTCATAACGGTACTACATATAATCTTATTGCTAGTCTAGTAAGATATGATTACAACAAATGATGTTGTGCGCATGTCAACTATATGAACAGTAATGTAACATAGTACCTTTTTTTGACTCGTCCAAATCGAGAATGAACGGGAGATCAATGTTAGCTGCAACCAGGTCTATAAGCGATTTGGAGAGTACGGTGCTATGGTACTCCTGAGAACATGAACCATATGAAGCACAAATTTGTGTTAGGCGGGGTGTAGGGGGTGTATGGGATGGGAGCAAAAGTTCCTTCTCGACCCACTTCCAGGTGTTTGGCAGAAGTGCATGAAGGGTGCATGAGTCCACACTAGTAGGTTAACACAAATACACTAGGAGCATGCATGACGAGGAGTGCTGAGATGAGCATGCACAAAGAGGGAACAACTATATTGAGATGAGAATGCAACCAAACACACCCACACGCTTTGTGCTATAGTGACTGATCCGTGATCGTTCGAGTTTGATCCAACGCTCATGTTCTTGCGCCGAGACAAAGTGACATGCCCATGCATGTGACGCCTAAACACCCTTGAAGTCCTCTCTGCTTCTTGAGGCACTGGCGACGCAGTGATGTAGGTGCCACCGCCCGCAGAACCCACTCACAGTCGACCAGGAGCCAGCTCAATCAAAGACGGTGTCCAATGACACGAATGGATTCCGTGACGAGCCCCGAGAGGATTCGGCCAAGAACGGCAATGGCAGCCCAGAACCCCTTCTTGTCCAGCTCCCCCCACCATCGTGGCGGAGACGGCTCAACTCCCCTGGAGATATAGTGAAGAAGGAGACCAGGCCGAAGCGCAGCTCGCTGAAGTCGGCAAGGGTGGTCAAACGGGTTTAGCCCGACGCACTGCATGGTCACGGCGGCACGCGGTAGGAATTGCGCAGCCGCAACACGTGTGTGGAAACATGGTCCACCAAGTGGCCGAGGCGATCATGGACCTCGCCACAATTGGCCCTCGGCGCAAGGCCCACCGTAAGCCTAACCGCCATGTCATATCTCCGCTTTCTGCGCAGCAACGCCCGATGCCTCGAGCATCTCTGTGGTGGATGCCTCCGCTTTTGAAGCTCCGTGAACTCCCAAAAATAAGGAGGGATCATGGCACTCCTCTCCTCCTTGAGCTCACGTAGCTCCACGCCCTGGCCCCGAGCTCTTCTTCCTTGGCCCTGAGTTTCCCAGACGCGCCCCACCTCTGACTGCGTGATCTAGTGCGCCGCCATGGAACTAGAGTAGAATCAATGGGGAGAGGAAGCAAATGGGGCAAAATGGCTAAAAGGAAATGCAATCACGGAAGGCGGAGGAGAGCCAATGAGGGTCAGGTGAATCTTTTGTGGAAAACACTAGATTCACCATTTTTCACATCGTGGAGTAGGGTTTTACATCGAGTCATCATGACTAATTGGTGCTACGCCTCCGCTAATCAAAAATTAAAATCATGTCGCTACCGCCACACCTGCAGACCAGAGCAACAGCTAGGTGGATCTTTAAATTTACCTACCGGTGAGGAGATAAAAAGAAGAGGTGAAAAAACAAATGGCGGCGGCCTCAGGCTAATCGGGCAAGACTAGCCCAACTAGCTAGCCACCATGCTTCACCGATGTACTCAAGTGAAAGGTGATATTTCATGATTTGACGACTCATTTACGTGCTTCGGTGCTACGACCGAGGAGGACCCAGAAAACGCGTGGTATGGCATCCCATGTCTCTGCAAGGAAGAAAATATGCATGCACCACCCGGGAGGGACCTACCACCGTTAAAAACACCCCATTAGCCACACAGCTTCATCATGCTAACCTGGCACGGAGGATAGCTGTGGTTAGCTCCATCTCGACCACCCACAACGTCTCTTGTTCTAGGCGATTCTTCTATTTTCCAATCTTTTTTAGTTACAACAACACCACGGCAAGCTAGAGCCGCTCTGTCCGTGTGCCCGCATCGCCTAAAGGTTATAATGATGGAGAGAGAGAGAGATCATGCATATGGGACCCACCAAGAAGTGAGTCAACGGGTCATGCTGCGTGTTGACGAGCCACTCCTCTACTCTACTCAATGTAATATTGTATGAAACCAAGTAATGGGACAAAGCCAACAACCATTGTTGTTTCAGGCTATCGATTTACGCTTTGTAGTCTAGGTTGCCGCCTCGAATCTAAGTCTTTCATATTTGTTAGTTTTAGGTCCAAATTTGATCAATGACAAGTGGGACCCCCATGTGTTGTTCCGATACTTCAGTGTAGGATGTTTTTTTTGAACAAAAATTTTGTGTGGTTAGACAAGTAACGGCACGAGTTACACGTATTTTGCAAGTTTAGGAACAAAAATGACAGCGGCATAGAATATCATATCCACCATGCAACTTAGATGCTATGGTGATACGAGTTTTTATGTCGTTGGAACTGAGATCCAATGGCTTGGGAGTAGTCTTTGGAATTATGCGCAATTTCCAAACTCTCCAAGGGTTTTTTGCAAATAGAACATTCAGTGCCTTCATGTGCCGCCTGCATCTTGGATCCAATGGCTCCCGATTGTTTCATATTAGAGTGCTCCCCCGTAGCTTAATTAGCCGCCATAAAGTGAATCTGTAGCATCTAGGTTGTATGATCAAGGATCCAGATGCCATGCGTGACACTTGTACTCTTTCCACCTAACTCCCAAACTCTCTCAAGCGTACATTGCGTAAACATTGAAACTCTCCTATCATGAGCCATTAGATCTACGGAACTCAGTATCACCATAGAATCTATAAGGCCTTTGAGCACCTCTATATTATCCGTGCGACTAAAACGCCAGGGTGCTCTACTTGGCTCGGATTCTACTGGTGCTACGAGCTTCAAGGTCGCTCGATCCGAGATCCAATGGCATCCGAGCGTTCTCGTGCTTGTAAGCGATGGCTGAACTCTTTGTGGGCTTTTTCTCAAAAAAATCATTCAACCACTAAGGAGTTGTTGGATCACAAACCAATGGCTCAAGATCTTGTATCACCAAAGAATCTAAGGTGTGGTAGCACATGATATTCTTACATACAGAGAATATGAGGTCCTCCATCTTAGATGCTACTATGATACGAAGCTTCGAGGTTGTTGGACATGGGATCCAAGGCATCTCGAATAGTTTTTGTGCAAATTGTGCAATTCTCAAACTCATTAAGATCTCCTCAGAAAAATATTAATACATCCTGTGAGTTGCTATATCTTAGATCTACAAGCTCCAAGCAACTCAGACAAAGATATATGTTCTAAGGTGTGGGGGCATGATATTCTCCTAGGGAGGGGGGGTGCACAACCAATCGGTGTTTGGGAGGGTGGGCACAAATACAATGTTCAAATAATATAATCTAAACAATCCTAAATAGAGCTTCACAATTTTATCTAAGGTGAGGGGTTAACCCCCGACAATCTACATAGCTCCACCTAAACACAACATTTGCATGTATGTAGTACTAGACTTAATATTCATGTTTCAGTTTCCTATTAATTTTAAATATTGAATTGAGGAGCATGCATGTCTTACATTTTATCCTTCTGCTCCTAAATATTAGTATTTCTAGAGATTTCAAATGGACTGCCACATATGGATGTATATAGACATATTTTAGAATGTAGATTCACTCATTTTGCTCCGTATGTAGTCACTTGTTGAAATCTCTAAAAGATAAATATTTAGGAACAGAGGGAGTATTTTTGAATTCGTGTCATACATGCATGGTTTGGAAAAATAGATGCACTATACTTACTGGATTGTTGTTGTATTCGTGTGTGTGTGTGTGTGTGTGTATGCCATGGGTCATATGCTTGATACATACAAAGTTTTCACCACACGGCACGCCGCGGGTCCTAAACAAACGCTTTTAACCCTTTTCCATGACGACATTTGGAACCGTCAGCCAAGTGAGTGGGGCGATAGGGGTCCTTCCCACACGCACCCAGAAACCATCGGGATATGCCTCCTGGCACACGTTTCGGCAAAATGAGGCCGTAAGCATCAAGAGCGCCAAATATGGAAATACATACATTAGAGCTAAAAAACATTATACGGAAAAATTGTTTCCGCCGCAAGTACATCCCACACAATCCCCCCGTAAACGCTTTCCGCTCGTATGTACATCCCACACAAATACTTCCAAGGAAAACGCTTCCGCTCACATGTACATCATACACAATATTTCCCATTAAGTCATTTGCGTTATTGTATGTATATTTGTGTTATTGTATGTATCACATACGGTCTATAGAAGAAACTGTGGTGGTAAAGGTTGTCCATCACACACAGTTTTATGTGGTAAACTTTTTATGCAAGGTGGCCTAACGCAAACAGTTTTCAAGAGAAAGTCGTGTGTGATTGTTCATCGATCCAACACGGTTTATTCCTAGAAACCGTGTGTTGCTCGAGGTCATCGCCACGGTATTTTCTCAACAACCGCTGCAATAGCAAAACCCAATTAGTAGGCTAATCCGCCATTAGCAGTTGATTATCAATTATTCATAATCCATTTATTAATCTAATTGACATTTCATATTAAGCACACAATATATTTCATTTCCATATTAAGGAAACAGAATTTCATAATTGAAATACATCCGAGTAGAATATGATATAGCTTCAAAGACTCAGCTACCCCATTACACAATTGCACAGCAGCAAGTTCCACATGCAACATGTAGAACCTTTCAAATTAGCATCATAGATGGTATATACAGATGCATCTCATCCGAAAATCACGGAAGCTGAAGGCTTAATATTGAGCCTTCATTCATTTTGAAGGTCTTTGCAACTTTAGGCCAAAGGCTCATGGATGATCGATCGCCCATCCTTCATCCTCTTCGTGAACACTTCAATATTGAACCGTGGGTGTTGTATGAAAACCTTCCTCGCCTCCCGACCATAGAGGTGGTTTGAGAGGTAATCATCAATGAACTGCTTTGGAAAGGCCTCGAAAACAAGGATGTGCATAAATATCTTCTCTATATTGGAAATGGGGCAAAGGAATAAAAAGGCAAGGTATAATAGTTAGTACCATCTTGTAGTGAATCGATGTCTTCTTCATTGTGCGCATAAAGATCTTGTTGTTTTTTGTCACTAATTTCTTTATCCTAACAATCTTTTCGAAGTTTCTTGATTTGATTGATATTCATGGACAACTCATTTGCCCATATGCAAAAAGGGTAGAACAAAGGGTCAAAACATCCGACAGCAGGACCCACATGTGCAAGACCAAATTGTTAAAACCAAAATATTAGAATGGTTCCTGCAATTGCACAATAATGTGCTATTAGACAACGGACCATGCACATGCTAACCTCGATCGTAAACCTCGCTGCTTCCCATTGTTTCTCGCAATGTATATAAGGTACTTAGTCATCATGTTAAGTAAGGGTTCGATGCTATCAAGAAATATGTTGATGAAAATAAGCACATTGCAGATTCATCGACAATTCAAGCCACACAAAAAACCCATTTACCCAAACCAAGCATGATTAAGAACTAGGAAATATAGAACTTGTATATGTTTCTCACCTATTAAGTGCAGCCAAATTCGATTTATTCCTCACATGCACAACAATACAAAATTCTACCTACGACAATTGGACATCGCATTGCAGAATTGAACAAAGCATTTAACTAAACACCACAACAAATGAACCAAACATTAACTCGAGCACCACATTGCACAATATAACATACTCCTAATAGAAGATCGTATAGTTAACCAAACAAGCTTAACTACAGCCAATTGTAGCAATTGTATTTGTTTCTCATGTATTTACTACAGCCAAATTCAATTTATTCCTCACATGGTACATAATAATGAATGCAACCACAATTTTGTAAAGATAAATTTGATTTCTTTCTCACATGGAAGACAATACAAAATTGCAGCCTCAAGAATTGAAAATCACATCTCGCAGAATTGAACCAAACAGCTAATCGAAGACGACAACTAATTAACAAAATAGTTAATAAGTGAGCACCACACCGCACGACATATAGAACATATACACTAGAGCAACAGATTGCATGGTAAAATTAGATTGCACAATTCACTAGAATTTGTGAAGGAAAGGCAGGAGCAAAACACGCAACGTGTAAACCGAAAGCATGCTTAATCATGTAGCTAACAAATGGCAAGGTGCTCCTCCAAGATCTAGGGTCGGCTACTAATGACGGCGCTTATTTGGTGGAGGGGCTGTGATTTTGGTAGAAGGTGTCATGGCCAGCCAGGCGGTCGGGGCATGTGGGATGTGGAAGGAGGAGGATGGGGTCGGGTGTGGATTACCCGCCTCGATAGACGAGGCCGAGCAATGAAGGAGGGTCGCCGACGAGAGGCGGCGCACAAGCAAGGAGTGAAGGTTTCAACTTGGAAAGGAAGGTGAAAGAGGGAAATGTGGCTTTTGGTGAGGGGAGGTGGGGAGGTAGATATTTCATGGAAGCCAAAATTTGGAATCTCTTTCAATAAAAAATCATGCCAAGAAAGTGTCAATGATTACGGTCCCTTATTTAGAACTGTACGATGTGTGGACATCACAAATGATTGAGATAGATTAACCCGTGTGTGATGAGTTTAATGTCAAAAGTTTTGTTCGAATTTCCATGGTTATAGTGGTCATCCACGCCATTGCATAATTTGGGTACACAAAGGAGACTATAGCACCCACACTTCTTAATCGAGCAAGTTCAAGAATTAAATGAGCTAGCTGACCTAAACATTACTTCTAACAAATTAAAGACCCACGCCTTAATTAACAAAACAAAGAGTACTACTACGGCTGGTGCTCGTTGATCCGCGCCACCGCCTGCCGGATTTCGGGTTCCAGCAGACCCTTAAGGTTCAACTCAAGCGCGGAGATCCAACCCTCCACCGCCTCGCACTTTCACCGAATCGCAAGGACCTAAACTACTAGCAAGAACAGCACAAGAGACGCAAGATTTATACTGGTTCGAAGCCACCATCGTGGTGTAATACCCTACCCAAAGCAGTGGTGTGTGGATTCCTCTGGGCTGATGGAGAACAAGACAGGAAGAACAGCCTCGCTGAGGGTCTGTTTCTGGTGGAAGCGATGAACTGCTGTTGTGTCCTGCCGCCTAGCTTGAGGCTTGGGTCTCTCTTCGGTGCTTCCCGCCTATCCGATCGTCTTATTGTCCTCCCTACTACGGTGGCTAGCTCTACTTGTATAGTCGAAGGCCCTGGGCCTCTTCCCAAATATTGAGCGGGAAGGGCGCCAACAATTGGCCATTTTGAAGGGGAACATCGGGTACACTTATCCTGACTAAAGTTGGTCCTCGCCTGCCAACGGCTCGGGTGATGACGCCTGCTTGGGCTCCACGATGACTGTGTTCCAGCCATTGGGGCTGGTCTTGGTCTTGTTGCACCGAAACGGATGCCTTTGCCTGATGCTCTTGCTCGCGCTTGCTCCTTTTGCACCAAAGAGGAAAGGAGGAGGCTGCAGGGCGGCGCCCGACTCAGCTTCTGGTCGCCATGGCGACGCCATGGGCACCTCACGAGGTACCCTGCCTTGAACTTCCACCTCCTCATGAGCCAGCTCGATGAGGCCGCTACCGAGGAAGTTTCGGCCGTCCGCTTCATGAGGCTTGGCCTCGCGAGGGTCTTGAGCTTGTGTAGATGAAGATGGGCTGTCTTGGGCCTCCTTGAGCCACGCCAGCAGGCCGCAGGGCAAGTCCGGGGACCCCATTCTCTAACGCCGACAAGAGCTCCTCGGCCCACGGCGCGCCTAAACTTGGCCGAGCAAAGAGGCGAAGGCGCGGCTGCGGTTCAGGGCCCTAACACTCGCGGTCTTGGTGCTGGTGGCGGTTGATTGACGTGGCGCCTCAATCTGCAAGCAAGTTGATAATAGAGCGGCATCTTCCTTGCCTCCTTTACTTTCTCCGCTTGCTGCTCAGATCCCCTTCTATGCGCCTCCTCCCTGCTTCCAAGACCTTCAGATTCACTCCACCTTCGTGCCCTAGCCAGCCATGGCTCGTCAAACCCCGGCCGAGCTCGGTACTCTCCTCGCTTTGACCCGCCAATGTAAGCAACTGGCGAGCCTTGTTCACGCGCCGGCTGGCGGAGGCGCAGGGCGCCGCCGAACGGCGGTGTTCAAGGTTGCCCTCCGCCCGAGGGTCGGGGAGTACTTTCTACCCGCTCTTCAGCGGCGCCATTATTGCTGGTCCGGCGCCTCCTTCGCCGAAGTTCTTCTTCTCCGCCCTTCGCCATTACAACATTCACGCCCGCGCACCTTCATCCCAACTCCGTCCTTCTTCTCGCAATCTTCGCTACTATTGTGAGGCCCATGTTGGGGTGAAGCCTCGGGGCTCTTTGCTCGCCACTACTTCTTCCTCCGATTCTCCCAGGTCCCGCTCACAAGGCGCGAAGCCACGTGATACGGGCGGAGCCATTGCCATTTCAAACACTAGGAAGCATATTGAGGGCTTCAGGAGCAAGTGGGTCTTGTGGATGCCAGCGGATCCACCTCGGCCGATCTCTGCCCACGGAGCCCGCCGCCGAGTTCCGACGATCGTCCCGAGCGAAGCTGGATCCGCGCAAGTCATGGCTCGGAGAGGATGGATGCAGATCTGCCGGGCCGATGCGGCGCGGGCGAGGCTGACTGCAAGGCCGTTGCCGAGGGAGTTCCCGAGCACCAACTGCCCGCTCGCCAAGATTGCCCGGCGTGGAGGCCTAACACGAGCCCCGCGGGCCCTGGCCAGCGAGGATCTCGGTGACGGTCCTCCAGCCCTTGGTTGGGGCGGCGTGGCGAGACTGAGGGTGCCCCCGCTGCCTTGTTCCTTCAAGCGAGGATTGGGAGCAGGTTGTGGGGTCCGTGCCCGCCTACAATGGGGACGGGATCGTGCCGCATGAGGCTCGGAGGACCTGGTGGACGTGTCCTCTTCCCACTCCCAAGAGGTGGAGGAAAGGGAGCCGGAGAGGGGGCTGACTGTGGCAGAGTCAAGGCCCTCTCCTCGGCGCAGCTCCCTGCCTCCGCCTCCCCGAGAGCGAGGACGACGAGGATGAGGGTGAGCTGGAGGTGAAGCCTGCCCCGATCCCAAGAAGGACCGGACTGAATGGTCCCTCAAGCTGGTCCGCCTGCCCGGGCGATCCGCAGACGCTGCCTCTCTCCCGGTCTCCTTGAAGCCGATCCTCGCAGCCGGGCTCGGCCTTCAAGGTATGGCCAGAGGCTGCTCGAGTCCACTAGTGACGCATTTGTGCGCTCGCTCTGCCTTGATTATTGTTTTGCCGACGATCTGATGTCCATGTTTCGCCAGGCTGGCGCCTGCAGAAAGCTGGGGAAGCCGGGCGGAGGCCCTGACATCCGGTGGCGGTGCCTTGACTGAAAGGAAGATGACCCCGACGCCTGTGCCTCCTGCCTCGGGCGCCCTCACAGGCCTGCCTCCGCTTAGGGCGAGCTCAGCCCTTGTCCTGTGCAACTCCCGAGGTGGCCTTGCTGGCGCTGCCTCCATCGCTGCCGCGGGCGCCGCTGGTTCCGGGCCAGGTGCAAGTGGTTACGCCGCCAACCTCCTACACCGCCAACCTGTCTCTCCGATTTCCTCCGCAGGGTCTCTGACCGCTTGCTGCTGAATCGACCGGCGGCAGATCTTTCAAGCGCCGACTCGGCTGGCGGCCGGCCGCTGAGCTGGCTCTCCGCAGGATTCGGCCGACGCTTGATTCAGCGGCGCTGTTCCAAGCTTCACGATTTGTGACGAGGAGAAGGTGCTGTTCATGAGGCGAAGGTAGCCCACGATGCTGCCTTGGGGAGGCAGCCAGATCCGAGGTCGCCAGGGAGGCGCCGAGGGCGAAAGAAGGGCCTGCGAAGCAGTCACGAGGAGGCCCGCCCGCCAGAGCAGGAGGAAGGCATGAAGGCTTGCGATGCGGCCATCAAGGACCGGGAGGCCAAGCTGAAGAAGCGCCACACCGCCCAGGCGCGCTGGAGCAGGAGCCGGAGGCGAGGGAAGGTCAGCCGGACACCAAGGCGCGGGTTCTGCTGAAGATCGCGGGCCTTCTGGATATGGAGGTGAAGGCTCGTGTCCTGCTGAGGGAGCTTTATCATAGCGGCCTGGAGAGCCCACTGGCCGGCGCAGAGGACGGCCCCGCCAAGCTGCTTCCCTTCCTGATTCGCGCTCTTGAAGATGTCTCCCTTGGTCTTGGCCCCACAGCTGAGGCCGAGGCGTGTGTCTTGTCTTCTGCGGCGCTGACGCGGATCCTCACCCACATCTATCTTCGCGATCCCAGCGTCGACATGGACAGCCTGCTGGAGCCGGCGAGCGGCGAGCACACAGCTGCCGCTGCCGAGGTCAGTGAAGGGTCGCGCGGAGGCTCATGGGAAGTTCCGGCCTCAAAGACCAAGCCGGGCGAGGCGCTGCCGCCCTGCTGCTTCACAAAGCGAGACCACTCCACGCTGCCCACCGCCGACAAGTGACTCTCGCATGCCCCTGCCTTGCTTTTAATTCCTCAGATGTATCATGCCTCGGGAGGCATTTAAACTTATGCTTGTTATCGCGATAACAGTGTGGACTGTAATATTTGCTTTGAATTCCTTGAAATTTGTGCTTCCTACTTGCTTATGTTCTACGCCGCAGAGCCCGCCTCTGCATACCTCAATCGCTGCTAGCCCCGACCGGAAACCAGACGGGACCAAGGAGTGAGGGGCTACGTGACGTTAGGCTCTCGGGCCGCGATGCTCAGAGTCCCCTTGGCGCATCTAACAACAAGTAGGAGGTGAGGCACGGCGGATCCACCGCTCTACGCTCAGAGTCCGGCCTCACAGATACCCCCAACCGCCGCTAGCCTTCTGAACTAAGGGGTGAGGGGCTACGTGACCAGCTTAGGGCCTCGAGTCGCGATGCCAGGAGTCCCCCGACGCCAAACGGCATGCGTGCATTCTTGGCTCCGCCGGGAGTGGCGGCGACGAACCAGGCCCGAGGGGCCTGGCTGGTGGCGGCGGCCGACGTGGCTCAGCGCAGCCCCTCGTGCTCAGCCTCGCCAAGGGCGCCCCCGAGGAGAGGCTTTGCGACGAGGCCGTGACATCGAGCTCTGGCTCTTCGAGGTTGATGCACCCGGAGGCCACCTCGCTTGTTTATCACCAGCACGGAGCATAGCACTTCCGCACGCGCACGGCATAGCCGCCTCGGCAAGTGTCGCCACCAACAGCAGAGCATGGTGCTTCCACTCGAACGTGGGGGGGGCTCCCGAGGAGCCTCAGGCGATACACCCCCACTCGACACGTGGCTGGCACGGTAGGGCTAGACGAGGTGTATCTGGGCACCGTGAGCCAGCGCTGGACTCACGAGGCCCTACCAAGGCGGGTTGCGCCTGCTCGGGCCTTGTCTTCGAGTGTGTTCCCGCAAATTTGGCAGATGCCGGTTTCACGCCTTCGGTCCCGGCTCGGGCTGGTCTCACCCGTCACGGGTAAGCCAGTCGCTGATGCCATGGACAAGACCAGAGGGTGAGGGCCGGAGAGCCGGTAGAGCCCCGAGTCGCGATGCTCGTGCACCCCCTTTAACGCGCAAGCTAGGTTAGATGACGCAACTCTACGCCCTCGGGTCCCGCTCTCGCTGGTCTTCACCGTCACCGGTAAGCCAGGAAACGCGATGCGATGGACAAGACCAGAGGGTGAGGGCCGGAGAGCCGGTAGGAGCCCCGAGTCACGATGCTCAGCACCCCTTTAACGCTGCAAGCTGGGCCGAGGCAACAACTCTACGCCCCTGTCCCGCCTCGGCTGGTCTCTACCGCCGGCAAGCCAGGTCGCGATGCCATGGACAAGACCAGAGGGTGAGGGCCGAGAGCCGTAGGAGCCCCGAGTTGCGACATCAGTGCAGCACCCCCTTTAACGCCAAGAAGTCGGATTGGATGGCGAAACCCACGCCCTCGGTCCCGGCTTGGGCTGGTCTTCACCGTCACTGGCAAGCCGTGTCGCTGATGCCATGGACAAGACCAGAGGGTGAGGGCTGAGAGCTGGTAGGAGCCCCGAAGTCGCGATGCTCTGTGCACCCCCTTTAATGTGCAAGATTTCGCCACCTGTGAGAAGGCACCAAATAACAAGCATGGTGGAACGAGAGCATAATCCTAAGGAAAACGCATGAGGATACATGCCGACTGAATTTAACGGCTTTGGGATGGTGCAGCCCGAGGGCGCCTCAACAGATAAGCTAAAGACATGAAATAAAAGGGATACATGCCGCAGGACGACCCACGCTGCTCGGGAATAATGCGGCCCTCAAGGCGCCCCACCGTAAATAAAACGTAAAGATGTCACCCGGTGATGTTGAGGATGAAGGGTTGTTGATGTGGCAGACTCGGTGGGCTGCGGAGCGATCTCACGAGCCCCTGTGCCTAGGGGCCTCGGGAGGCTCGGAGGCGCGGGCGGCCTCATGGGCCATCTCCATCTCCGCCAGGCTGCGGCGCGCCTGACCTCTTGAGCCTGTGATGGTCCTCATGAGACGCCGGTGCGAGCAGCCACGCTTGGCAGGCCATAAGGCATGCGTGACGTAGCTGTGGGCGGACCTGCAACGCCCCACTCATGAGGGCCGAGGCGCTTGAGATGCGGCCTGGTTGAGCCCTCGGTATGTCGATGCAGACGCCGCAGCCCACCATCCTCGCCTCGGATGGGGGGCCACAGCAGGTGGGCGGCGGCTGCCCTCATGATCCTTGACTCCTATAGCTCCCGAATGGCCTTGTCGATGAACTCTTGAGGGCTCTGCCCCTCCGGTCTTGCTCCCGCCATGGGAACGTGCTTTCAAACACGCCCATCGTGGTGCCCAAGCTCCTCCTCGAGACCTTGGCGAGGTCGGCGCCTCCGTGGAGAGCCCCTAGCCTCTGCTCGAGGAGGGCGCCGGCGCGCTTCCTATGCGATGGAAGGAGGCTCCCTTGGCCCGGGTAAGGGCCCCGAGGGGCATGTCTTGATGAGCCGGGCCGTTGATGTCTTTTCTTCTTGGGTGCTGCTCGGAGGCATCCTCTGCCGTGGTCTGGTCTTCCAAATGATGCGGCCTAAAAAGCCCGCCTCCAGGAGCACATCGCATTCTCTCTTCATGTGGCACCGGGATAACCCCGCCGCTTCCTCGCATCTTGAGGATGTTGTAGCCATGGTGGGTTACGTACATGAACTTGGCCAACGCTGGGTACCCGAGGATGGCGCTAATGGCAAAGTAATGTGGGCGACGTCAAGTCGGCGAGCTCTGTGGAAGTTGTCGGGGCCCCAAGGCGGCAGGTGAAGGCGGACCTGCCCGATCGGGACCGTGGAGCTGTCGGTGACTCGGAGAAGGGCTTGGCTGGCTGAAGCCGATCAGAGGGCACTTGAAGATTGTTGAATGTCTCCACGGACAGGACGCTGAGCCCGCCCGCGCCGATGAGGGTCTTGGTGACCAGCACGTTGTCGATGATTGGGGAGCAAAGCATTGGGAGAACTCCGCGTGGCTGCGCACTTGAGCTGATCCGCCGAGCTGAACGTGATGGTGCACGCCACCACCGAGACGGCGCGAGACTCGAGCTTGGGAGGACTGCATTCACTTCACGGGCTAACTGCTTGAAGATGCGGTGAGAAGTGGGGCTTGAGTCCGCCTAGGATGCAAAGCATCCCACGCCTCCCGGAAGCCCCAGCCCCCTCCTGATGACGGTCTTCGATTCTCCTTGGCAAGGCGGCAGCGAGGGAGGCTCATGCCTCATGGACGATCCTCACGAGGCTGATCCTCCAGCCCTCGCGAGGTGGGTCTTGCCAGTCCTCGCGAGGTTGGTCGCGCCACCCTTGGCGCTGGCCGCGTCTTCCCATCATCCAAGATTCCTTCCTCCTCTCGGTCAGAGCCCTGCCGCTGCGCCAGGGGCTCGCCGACCCTTCCTTCGCACGGCCCGAGCTCTTGACATTCATTGGTGTTGTGGGTGTGGAGGTCGTGGTACACGCAGACCGGCTGCCCTTGGAAGACTCGGGCTGATCTCGCCTCTTGGTGTCCGTTCGGCGCGAGCACGGCAGCCCCTTTGCGCTTCACGCCCTGGGCTTGACTTCTTCTTTCGATCCGCGAAGCAGCTCGAGGAGGAGAGGCGCCTCCTCAGCCCCCGCCGCACTTGGTCGCCAAGTTGAACAGCTCCGTGGAGGTGCATGATATTCGTGCATCGCCAGCTTCTCCTTCATCTTGACGTCAGACACACCGCCGAGAAGGCGAGATGATGGCCTCCTCTCGCTACCCCTGGATCTTGAGGCGCGCTGTTGAAGGCTGATGTACTTTGCAGGTTTCCGCTGCCGCTTGATTCGGCGATGTCGCCACGCGGGTGGCCGGTCGCGAGTACCTTGGAAGTTGGCGATGAAGTGGGTGCGCATCTCACCTGTGAAGAGATCGTGCTCGGGTCGATTCAGAGCCAAAAGCGGGTTCGCCCTGAGCGCCATGGCAAACCAGTTCGCCATGACTTTTTCATCTCCGCTGGCAGCTCGATGCTCAGCTCAGAGCCGGAGGAACTCCGTAGTGTTAGCTGTGCCGTAGCGTGGAGGCAGGTCTGGCTTGAACTTGGCGGCCACGCGACGCTATGTGAGCTCGGTGGTGAAGGCGCTGCAGCCCGCCGTGGCCGCTGGGGCCTTGGACGGCAGAGAGCTTGGTCTTGCAGGCCTTCCTCGCACCACCGCTGGGGCAGCGCAGGTCTTGACATGCCGGAGCGGGAGCGCCGGAAGCTTCTTGCGCGCGAAGAACTTGGCAGTTTCGCTCGCTGCTACGGGCGCTCGGGCGGAATGGGTTCCGCCTGGGTTGCGCGCTTTGGTGCTGTGGCACCATCTTGAGGAGGAGGCGGCCGAGGCACTCGAGTTTCATCGCCGCTGGGCGGGTGCGGCGCAGCGAGACGGATGGCGCTGGGTCGCCTTCGCAGCGCGGACGAAGCTCGGCGACGAGGTCGAGCCATTCTTCGTAGAGGTCGTCGACGGGCGGTAGCGCAGGAGCTCGCTGGTCGCGATGAGTGCAGCCCGGTTTTCATGGCCGCTGGGCGCGCGCGACGAAGAACCAACGGGGTGAGCGGCGGCATGGTGCGGCCGCCCCGCCTCATGAACGGGTGCTGGACGACGCTGTTGCTCGTTTCGCCGGGCCGGTGGCGGCGTTGACGGAGGTGACGGGAACGACGAGGACGCCTCACGACGGAGCCGCCTCGGGCGATATGGGAGGAGAGGGCGTTCTCGGCGCTGCCGCGAGCCCGACGAAGCCGATATGGTTGCGTGGTCGGGAAGAACGACGCGACGAAGTTAGCAGATTCCGGCGCACTTACCTGTCGCGCCAAATGTCGGATTTCGGTTCCGCACTTTAAGGTTCAACTCTGGGCGCGCGGAGATCCAACCTCCACCGCCTCGCACTTCACCGAATCGCAAGGACCTAAACTACTAGCAAGAACAGCACAAGAGACGCAAGATTTATACTGTTCGTGCCACCATCATGGTGTAATACCCTACCCAAAGGTGAGGTGTGTGGATTGCCTCTGGGCTGATGGAGAATAAGACAGGAAGAACAGCCTCATGAGGTTCTGTTCTTGGTGGAAGCGATGAACTGCTAAGTGGTGTCCCGCCGCCTAGCTTGAGGCTTGGGTCTCTCTCTCTCTCGGTGCTTCCCGCCTATCCGATCGCCTTATTGTCCTCCCTACTACGGTGGCTAGCTCTACTTATATAGTCGAAGGCCCCGGCCTCTTCCCAAATATTGAGCGGAAGGGCGCCAACAATTGGCCATTTTGAAGGGGAACATCGGCACACTTATCCCCGACTAGTTGGTCCTCGCCGCCAAAGGCTCGGTGATGACGCTCGCTTGGGCTCCACGATGATCGCTGCTCCAGCCGCTGGGGCTGGTCTTGGTCTTGTTGCATCAAACGGATGCCTTTGCCTAATGCTCTTGCTCGCGCTTGCTCCCTTTGCACCAAAGAGGAAGGAGGACGCTGGTGGCTGGCGCCTCGATCGGGCGCCTTGGTCGCCATGGCTACGCCATGGGCACCTCGCGAGGTACCTCGCTTGAACTCTCCGCCTCATGAGCCAGCCCGACGAGGCCGCTACCGAGGAAGTTTGGTCGTCTGCCTGCGAGGCTTGGGCCTCGCGAGGGTCTTGAGCTTGTGTAGATGAAGATGGACTATCCCGGCCTCCTTTGAGCCACGCCGCAGCCGCAGACAGCAAGTCTGGGACCCCTGCTCCTGTAACGCCGACAGCCTCCATGTCCAACTCGCTACCGACGGTCTCCCGGGAAGGGGCTCCATGGCATCCATCGCACCATACTGGTAACCATCTCGCCATCCGCGCCCACCATCTCTTTGAAAGGCCGCCACGAAGCCAGGCGTATGGACGGATCTCGGCTTGGACGGGCTCCATCGCTGCAAGGTACGCGCGAGAAACGGACGACTACCGAACGCCTCTTGATTGCCACCATCGGTCGTGGGTTGCTGACCGCTGTCGAGAAGCTTCGCTCAATTTGTGCGGTGACCGCCAGAGCTGGGCGTATGCCTCGACATGGTCGTGGGCAGCCTCCATCGTATAAGGCAGCCGCCGCGAATGTATATCCGCCGTGCCGCCCGACTAGTTGATATCCCCGAGGCAGATGTTGCTGCCGCCACCTAAATAGCAACAACGTCCATTTGGGCTGCCTTTGCCGCCCGGTCACCGATTGCGGCCGCCCTCATGCACCTTGTTAGCACGTGCATGGTGGCTGCGGCCGTGCTCTCACCAGAGTGGGCCACCGAAGTTGCTCCCACGACGCGGGTCCACGTGCCCATCTTTCACCGGCGACTATTGAACAGTGAAATGATATTTGGGGAGCGAAGCTAGTGCTTGAGACGACGGCCGTGGATTATAGCCGACGCACCTTCTCGTAAGCTATAGGCATACTATACAATCGACGGTGCTCCAAGATATTTTGTGCTGCATCTCACACGTTGTCGATAATAAACTCAAAAGCGATCTACTTGATTTTTCATCTTGATTTGAATTACATAATGGGGTCACAGCGGCAATGGCCGTGTTTGAATTGCTAGACCTTTTATCCGGAGTGAACATGCAACTATATGTGTGTCGAAAAGAATTGGAATTATTCAGGTTCGCTTGAACATTTTATACATTAAATTGGTTTTCTAGCCATTTTAGATGAACAATTCAAAATTAACTACATGCACATGCTCCAAAGGTATATAAATTTGTTGAAAAATCAAATCTATGTCCTTGGGAGCATGCTTAGGTCCCATGCAAGAAATGGAAATGAATTTCAAACACCAAGGCACCGCTGATTGCCGGCAAAACATGGAGACACCTGGTTTTTAAATTCTAGTAAACCCAAATCTCGTCTGAAATTCATTAAACTTGGCATGCTATCATGGAACGACATCAACATGCCGTGGTAAAAATTTTGTCCTATTTGGGGCAGGTTTGGGTATATGCTTCTCACAAACCAAAGCTTCTCACAACAAGCATGATGGTTTTTGGTAGGGAACGTCCCACCTTTGGGGATGAAACGATATCCATTGCCTCTTATTGCTTTCAAAAATTTTCTCGTGTCAACATAGAACGTGTTGTGTGACATTTTGTGATTTTTCGGGGTTCTTTGGACATTTTTATGCATTAACTGAGTTTTCAATGCATTTATGTGCATAATTCAAATTTGAACTACATGCACATGTTCTAGTGCATATAAATTGGTCGAAAAATAAAATATGTGTCCTTGGGTGCATGCTTAGGTCCCACGCAAGAAATGGGAACGAATTTCAAACACCAGGGCACCGTTGATTGCCCGCGAAACATTGAGATGCCTGGTTTTTAAATTGTAGCAAATCCAAAACTCATCTGAAATTCATGAAACTTAGCATGCTATCATGGAGCGGCATCTCGCGGCTGCTCGGGAACGGGGTCCCTGACTTGTTTGCCTCGCTGCCTACGGCGTGGCTCAAAGGGGGCCCATCACGCCCATCTTCATCAACACGATCTCAAGACCTCGCGAGGGGCCGAGATTGCTGGGCGGACGACGTGGAGCTTCTCGTGCACGGCCTCATCAGCTGGCTCATGAGGAGGCGGAGAGATCAAGGCGGGTACTCACGAGGTGCCCATGACGCAGCCATGACGCACTAAGGTGCCAAAGGGCGCCAGCCTGCAAGGTCCTCCTTTCCCTTTGGTGCAAAGGGAGCAAGCGCAGCGTAGAGCATCAAGCAAAGGCATCCATTTCGTGCAACGAGACCAAGACCAGTCCAACGGCAGAAGGAAGTCATTGTGGAGCCCAAGCCTCACACCCACCAGAGCCTTTGACAAAGCGAGGACCAACTTTAGTCGTGATAAGTGTACCATATGTTCCCTTCAAATGGCCAATTGTTGGCGCCTTCCCGCTTAATATTTGGGAAGAGGCCTGTGCCTCTCGCCATAATAGGACTAGCCACCCATAGGGTAGGGGCATTGAGGAAGATAGCAAGAGAACAAACGAAGATATAGAGAGAGGCGATCAACTCCCACTAGCAGCTTCATCGCACTAGCCAAGAAATGACCTCACGAGGTTGTTCTTCCTTGTATTGTTCATCACCATCAGCCCAAGAGGCAATCCACCACACCACAAACTAGAGTAGGGTATTACACCACAATGGTGGCCCGAACTAGTATAAACCCCGTGTCTCTTGTGTTGTTCCTTTCAGAGTTTAGATCTCTAGCGAGGCGGCGGGTGCAGGTAGGTAGAGGGTGAGATTCCGACGCACCCCAAGTTGTTCGAACCTCAAGGGTCTGCTGGAACCCGAACCGGCATTTGGCACGCTGGTAGGTGCGCCGAGTTTCTTCCGCCACCACCGCTGCCCGCCGCAATGAGTTGTGCGCCGCCTTCCGCCGCCGCCAGCCACAATGGGGCTGGGGCTCGAGCCCTGCCCCGCCTTGCAACGGGTGCGTGGTTTGACAAGTTCGTTAATAACGCCGCCGCTACAACGGCGCGATCGATCCGATGGTTTTATCGCTGGCGACGAGGAAGCCGCCTCGGCCGGAGGTGATGACAGGCCATGGCCAATCGCTCCTTTGGCCTCACCGACGCCTCCGCAAGATGGCTGCATCACCTTCCGCAGCCTTCAGGGCTTCTTGGGAAGAGCTCCGGGCTCTTCCTAACCCACCACGCGCGCCGCCGGGCCGGGTCGTCGCTGCCTCCTGGCGGCTCGCGAAGCGCCGCTCGAGTCACCACGCTGCCGCTTCGTCTGCCGGGTCGGGCGCCATCTCCACGCAGCAGAGGCTCCCCAGACCGGTCGGCGCCAAGGCTAGCCTCGACCTTCAGCCCGAAGACCACCCTCCAACTCAAGATGCTCGGTGCGCCCCATGTTGTGCAACCCCACCATCTGCCAGTGGCCGCCACCAGACTCTCATCGACGGCGGCGCTGGCCTCAACGTGTTTCGGCCGAGGCTTAACCTCCTTCAGATACCCCGGAGCGGCTACAGCCCAGCCGACCTTTCTTACGCCGGGGCGGATCATCCAGCTCCTTGGGACAGATCCGCTCCCGTAACTTTCCGCACCCACGATAACTTCCGCGACGGAGCAGGTCGATTTCGACATCGCCCCCATTGGCCTCCCCTACAACGCCATCCTCGGCTACCCAGATCGCCCAGCCATGGTCACGACCACCCGGGCGATAACCTCATGAAGATGCCCGGAGCAACGGCGTTCTCACTGCGTCTGGGACACCGGAGATGCATCGCGAGTGCTCAAGCTCGCTTCAAGACGGCGGCGCCAACAAGAACCCGCCGACGAGAGACCCCGAGCCCAAGGGGGCTGTACCAACCAAGAAGAAACAGTTGTTCACCCAAGTCAAGGCAGAGACCAAGCAAATACCCATCGACGAGGACGGGTCCACTGACGCCACTTTCACCATAGGCGCCAACCTCGAGCCCGAAAGGGAGGAGGCCCCGTCAAGTTCCTCGCACGCAAACAAGAAGGTATTTTCCGGAGCCTGATCAGTTGGCGGGGATCCCTAGGGGCGAATCGAGCATCACCGCACGCAGCCCCAACGACGCCTCAGAAACAGAAGCGAGGCGGCAGTCCACCGAAAAGCAAGCCTTCATCGCCCGTGAGACCCGCAAACTAGAAGTCACTGGGTCATTCGTGAGGTCCAAGACTGGATTGGTTGGCCAACCCTGTTGTCGCATCAAAGAAGGGAGGGAAGGAGCGATGTGTCGACTTCACCAACCTCAACAAGGCATGCCCGCAAGATCTGTTCCCGCTTCCTCGTGATCGACCGGATCATCGATTCCACCGCCGAAAAGCGACTCGTTGCGCTTCTTGATGCTTTTCTCCGGTACCACCAGATCAAGATGGTGGTAGAGGACGGAGAAGACGGCCTTCCCGACCTCGCGGGGTGTACTGCTACACGCATGCCATCTGGCTGCGCGAACGCTGGGGCGACCTTCCAGCGGCCGATGCACATCACCCCGGGTCCGCAGCTCGGAAGAATGTTGAGGCTTACGCCGATGACATTGTGGTGAAGTCTCGGAGGCCAGGACCCGACATAAGACCTGGAGGAAACCTTCATGAGCCTCGACGCAGCGAGCCCACGGCTCAACCCGGAGAAATGTGTGTTTGAGTCCCCTGCAAGCTCTTGGGCTTCCTCAGATCCCACCGAGGCATCAAGGCTAACCTCAGAAAGGTCAAGGCGGTCAAGGACATGAGCCCGCCAAAGACCCTCGTGGAAATGCAGAGCTCACTGGGCGCATGACTGCGCTTACTATGCTTCATCTCCAAGTTGGGGAACGAGCGCTGCCTTTCTTCCATGAAGAAAAGGGGCCTTTGAATGGACCAAGAAGCCGATACATGCTCCAAGATCTTAAGAGGTACTGACCAGCCCTCCGGGTCATGGTGGCCCCACGCCTGCAGGAACCCCGGTGTTTCACTCGCCACTCCCTACTCCGCCAACAAGCAGCCTCGTGGCGTTAGAAGAGCGCTGCACCAAAGCCACAACAGCTGCCTAGGTCAAGGCAAAGCAGAACAAGGAAGACCCACAGAACCATCGCCATGGCCGAGAAGGGTCACCGCAGGGAGCGATGCCGGGGAGGAAGAGGTCCCTCCCCAGATTCTCCAGCCTCCGGAGGCCCCACCGCCAGAGGCGCCATGTCCCCGAGGACGCCAGCGGCATCAAGCGCCCAAACCTCGTTGAGCACCCAAGATACTTCACAAGACGGTGCAAGGGACGCGAGGGAGCAGTACCCAATGCCTCGTAAACTCCTCCTCGCTATTGGTGGCCTCACGCAAGCTGCGGCACTATTTTCAGGCTCACCCCATCAAGGTTGTCTCAGCAGCACTTTGGAAAGGGTGCTTAGGAGCCCTAACTCAGCCGGAAGGGTCGCTGAGTGGAACATTGAACTGCAAGCTGCTTCAGCTCAATTCAGCACAACCAGAGTCATCAAGGGGCCGCAAGAAGGATTTCGTGGCGGAATGGACGGAGGCACCGGCCTCAAGGCCGACGAGGCTCGGTCCCTCTCTTCGAAGCAAAGCGCCGAAGGCTGGGTCATGTACTGATGGGGCGCTCTGTGTATGGTGTCAATGGGCGGTGCTCATATCTCCCACTCAGACAAGCTCTACTACGCCAGTGCATCTCTGCTTCCAAAGAAGGTGAAAAGGTCTCCAACAACATAGCGGAGTATGAAGGTCTAATAGCGGGCTTGAAGGCCGCTGCAGCCCCGGGGTGAAGCGCCTACCATCAAGGGCGATTCGCAGCTCCTTATCAATTTCTCCAATAAGGTGTACGAGCCAAAAGATGAGCACATGGAAGCCTACCTTATGGAGGTCCGTGAGGATGGAGAAGCAGTTCTGGGGTTGAGTTGCAGATGTGCCCCAAGGGCACCAATCAGGAGGCCGACGACATCGCCAAACGAGCATCCAAAGTTACCTCAGAGCCCGGCGTGTTCGAGGAGCGCTCTTCAAGCCTCCACCATGCCATCACTATCAAACACGGCGCAGCCTCAGGAGGAGCTCCCCGCCACCGCCTCAGAGCCCCTGCCTATGGCCCGACCTCGAGCGCGCCGCCCCGACGATGGAGCCTCGTGAGGGGTGCTGGATCGCAGAACTCCGGAGCTACTTAATACAAGGGACCTGCCGAGAAGGAGGAGGAAGCGAGCGCTGGCGCGGCAAGCCACAAAGATATCGATCGTGGATGGAGAGCTCTATCTAAGCGGCCAACAATGTGGCATCGCATCGCATCTCCTGTGGAGCAAGGGAAAGAATTGTCATGGATATACACGGTGGATACTGGGGCATCACTGTTATCACGAACCTCGTGGGCAAGGCATTCCGAGCGTTTTATTGGCCTATCAAGGCCAACAATGCCGAGAGCTAGTGAAGGCTTGCGGCTCGCCAATTCCATGCCAAGCAGATCCATCACCAACAGGAGGCCTACAAACTATACCCTCTCGTGGCCATTCGCAATCCGGGGCTGGATATCCCGCCCGCTTCTGGGCGCCAGCTGGCTATCGCTACCTTCACGCCGCCATGGACAAGTTCACCAAGTGGGCTGAAGTGGAAGCCGTCTCACACCATCCCCGCAGGTTCTGCGTCAAGTTCGCAAGGGCCTCGTGAGCCGTTCGGTGCCGAACCGCATCATCATCCGCAACGGTTCGCAGTTCACCAAGAATCTCTTCAAAACATATCGTATAACTCGGAACGCAGATATGCTACGCTCGCGGCGCACTTCGAGCAACAGCCAGCCGAAGCGGGCTAACGCAGAGGTCCCGAGGGGCCTCAAAACCGAACATTCAGTGAAGAAACTAGAGGCCTCGCGGCAGGGGTTGGTACGACGAAGCCACCGTGTTGTGGTCCATCTGCACGACCACAACCAAGCCAACCGAGAGACCCTGTTCTTCTTGGTCTATGGAGCCGGCGGTCCTTCCTCACGAGGTCGACGCTGCCCGCACGGGTCCTCGGGCGCTCGACGAGGCGTAGCAGGACGCCATGCGGGGACGGATCTCGGCCGGGAGGAGCGCCGAGAAGCTGCGCTATGAGCAGCAAGGTACCAACAAGCACCGCGGGCGATACCACTACCGCAACATCCGCCCCTGTAACTCTCGAGGTAGGGGACCTCATGCTCAAAGGGTTCTCTCTGTGGAAGGGTTGCATAAGCTCTCCCATGTGGGAGGGGCCGCTCAAGGTTGTTCATGTTTCAGTGCCCGCCCGCCGCTTGGAGACTCGTGGAGGGGTGCCACCCGTAACGCGTGGAACATCCAAAGACCTCCGAGGTTTTACTCTGAAAAGGCCTAGAGCTCTGTGAAGAAGGCGAATGCCTATGAAGCTGTCTTTTGAAAAGGCCCAGAGTTTTGAAGAAGGCGAATGCCCGTGAAGCTGTTTTTGAAAAGGCCCAGAGCCTATGAAGAAGGCGAATGCCTGTGAAGCTGTCTTTTGGGAAAAGGCCCAGAGCCTGTGAAGAAGGCGAATGCCTGTGAATCTGCCTTTTTGGAAAAGGCTCGAAGCCTGTGAAGAGGGCCAATGCCCGTGAAGCTTGCTTCCCCCAAGAAAGGCCCGGAGCCTGTGAAGAAGGCCAACGCCTGTGAAGCTCGCCGCCCGTGACACTCTCACGCAATAATGAGTTGGGGCTGTACACGCCTGGAGTCTAAGGAGTGCCACCAGCCCCGGGCTCCCTCCCACGCCCAGGGCAGCACTTAGCTCTGCTACCGTGAGAAGACGTCAAGACTAGATTAGGTGCCGGACGCGCTTTTTCATTTGCTTTCTCGCAGCTTGGCTTGTTCATCCTCATTTGAGGTTTTATCAAAGCTGTTATCGCTTTTGACTTGTGGCTCTTCGACCTTCGCCTCTTACCTTGATTTCTCTCGCAAGGTCACGCGAGGGGGCAGCCTGGCGCCCCCGCCGAGTGTTCTCTCGCCCTTATTGTTCAAGTTTCTACCCGGTCTGCTATGAGCACCCTCCACCACGCCACGGGCACCGCGACATCTAACACAGACCTGGGTCGGTCGCTTCCACAGCCGAGGCCGAACTACCTCTCCGCACTAACCTTCCTGTGACATGAAGCGTTCGACGAGGGCCAGGACGGGCGCCCCCGAGCCAAGAAATTTCTACGCGCGAGCATGTAGCACAAGGGCATAATACCGAGATAGCAGAAACAATACGATAACTAACAGCAATAGTCCAAGCACGCCCACGCGGGGCCCTACGCTACTGCTTTTTGCGAGGAAAAGGAAAAGGGTAAAACAGCGCTGCTCGCTCGACACCAACTCACGGGAGACTCGAATCGCCTCCGAGCTCAGCGGACTCCTCTCGCTTCACCGGGCAAGACGGCGCTGGACTCGCTACCTCCTCCAGCGGCGCGGGCGGCGCGAGGCTGGTCGCGACCACCGCTGGAGGAGCCGCTGTCAAGAAGAGCCGCCGGCTCGCCGAGCCTCGGCGCCGCCGACCACTCGCTGCTGTCGCCTTCATCGCTGCTAAGGTTGAACCTGTACCACGGCTCGCCGCTCTCGTGGAAGCACCCAGCGCGACCATCTTTCCCGAACACCCTCACGAGAGGGTGGCGCCGCTGTCGAACTTGAAGTGCAGGGTGCATCGCTGCTCAGACCAAGGCTGGCAACGCTTGCCACCAAGGGCCAGGCTGCTCCTGGCAGCAGAGACCTCCAAATGGGCCCAGAGGCCCGACTATAGCAACCATCCGCCTGGCTGAGGCCGCCTGGGCACCGCGGAAGCTCACCTAGGAGGAAGCAAGGAGCTGGAGCTGGTGCCGGCCGGCTCACGACCACACCACAAACTCCGGCGGCATCTCTGCCGAGTGGAAGCGCGGCCTAGGGGGGCGCGCGGCTGTAGCACACCCCCCAGCAGCGGCCTGCCGCCCGCCACCGCGCGGGATGTCACCTCCACGACCACGAGGAGCCACCATGGGAGCCACAGGGTGTTTGCGAGGACGGCCTCGGCCGTGCATGGGCAGGGGAGGGTCAGGCCCTATCTGGCGAGCCTTCCCCTTTTCTGCGGCCGAGAACCTCTTCGGCGGAGCCATGGGGAAGAAGAAGAAGCAAGGAGGAGATGGACTAGAAGGGCAGGCGCTGTCCCGTACTTATAGCCGGGGAAGGCCAACTGCCGACCTCCACGATAGCAGGCAATCATGACCCGCTCTGCATGCAGGGACTTGTCAATTCGTGCAATTGCCGAGGCGTCGTGGGGAAGTGGAGACGCCCATGTCCAATCAAGCGCCACACGGCGCCCAAGGCTGCAGGCTGTTAGGGCCTCAGCAGCCAGACTTGCCCCTTCGCCTCTCGCTCAGCCTAAGTCCGGCGCGCTTTGGGTCTGGGCTAAATGGGTGTTCTGGGAACGGGGTCCCTGCACATGCTCTGCCTGCGGCCTCGCGGCGTGGTTTCAAAGGGGCCCATCACGCCCATCTTCATCAACACGAGCTCAAGACCTCGCGAGGGGCCAAGCTCTCGCGAGGCGGACGACTGTGGAGCTTCCTTAGGCACGGCCTCATCAGCCGGGCTCGCGAGGAGGCGGAGAGATCAAGGCGGGTACCTCACGAGGTGCCCATGACTCAAGCCATGATTTACCAAGGGCGCCAGGGGCGCCAGCCACAGAAGTTGTCCTCCTTTCCCTTTGGTGCAAAGGGAGCAAGCGCAGTAGAGCATCAAGCAAAGGCGCCCATTTCGTGCAATGAGACCAAGACCAGTCCAACGGCAGGAAGGAAGTCATTGGGAGCCCAAGCCAAGGCCACCACCAGAGCCTTTGACAAAGCGAGGACCAACTTTAGTCAGATAAGTGTACCATATGTTCCCTTCAAATGGCCAATTGTTGGCGCCTTCCCGCCAATATTTGGGAAGAGGCCCAGGCCTCTCGCTTATAATAGGACAAGCCACCCACAGGGTAGGGGCATTGAGGAAGATAGCAAGAGAACAAACGAGAGAGATAGAGAGAGGCGACTGAACTCCCCCTAGTAGTTCATCGCACCAGCCAAGAAAAGACCCTCGCGAGGCTGTTCTTCCTTGTATTGTTCATCACCATCAGCCCAAGAGGCAATCCACCACACCACAAACTAGAGTAGGGTATTACACCACAATGGTGGCCCGAACTAGTATAAACCCTGTGTCTCTTGTGTTGCTCCTTTCGTAGTTTAGATCCTAGCGAGGCGGCGGGGTGCAGGTAGGTAGAGGGCGAGATTCCGCGCGCACCCCAGTGTTCGAACCTCAAGGGTCTGCCGGAACCCGAAATCCGACAGCATCAACATGCAGTGGTAAATTTTTGTCCCATTTGGGGCAGGTTTGGGTATATGCTTCTCACAAACCGGAGCTTCTCCCAACAAGCATGATGGTTTTCGGTAGGGAACATCCCACCTTTGGGGACGAAACGATATCCATTGCCTCTTATTGCTTTCAAATTTTTTTCTCGTGTCAACATAGAACAACAGGAGTGTTGTGAGAATTTTTGTGATTTTACGGGTTTCGTTTGGACATTTTTACGCATTAACTGAGTTTTCAATGCATTTATGTGCATAATTCAAATTTGAACTACATGCACATGCTCCAGTGCATATAAATTGGTTGAAAAATCAAATATGTGTCCTTGGGTGCATGCTTAGGTCCCATGCAAGAAATGGGAATGAATTTCAAACACCAGGGCACCGTTGATTGCCGGCAAAACATTGACATGCCTGCTTTTTAAATTCTAGTAAATCCAGAACTCGTCTGAAATTCATGAAACTTGGCATGCTATCATGGAGCGGCATCAACATGACGTGGTAAATTTTTTATCCCATTTGGGGCAGGTTTGGGTATATGCTTCTCACAAACCGGAGATTCTCACAACAAGCATGATGGTTTTCGGTAGGGAACGTCCCACCTTTGGGGACGAAACGATATCCATTGCCTCTTATTGCTTTCAAATTTTTTCACGTGTCAACATAAAACAACATGAGTGTTGTGTGAATTTTTGTGATTTTTCGTGGTTCGTTTGGACATTTTTATGCATTAACTAAGTTTTCAATGCACTTATGTGCATAATTCAAATTTCAACTACATGCACATGCTCCAGTGCATATAAATTGGTTGAAGAATCAAATATGTGTCCTTGGGTGCATGCTTAGGTCCCATGCAAGAAATGGGAATGAATTTAAAACACCAGGGCACCGTTGATTGCCCGCAAAACATTCAGATGCCTGGTTTTTAAATTCTGGTACATGCTAACATGGAGCGGCATCAACATGCCATGGTACAAATTTTTTCCCATTTGGGGCAGGTTTGGGTATATGCTTCTCACAAACCGCAGCTTCTCAAAACAATCATGATGGTTTTTGGTAGGGAACGTCCCACCTTCGGGGGCGAAACGATGTCCATTGCCTCTTATTGCTTTCAATTTTTTTCTTGTGTCAACATAGAACAACAGGAGTGTTGTGTGAATTTTTGTGGATTTTCGGGGTTCGTTTGGACATTTTACGCATTAACTGAGTTTTCAATGCATTTATGTGCATAATTCAAATTTGAACTACATGCACATGCTCCAAGGCATATAAATTGGTTGAAAAACAAATCAGGTCCTTGGGTGCATGCTTAGGTCACATGCAAGAAATGGGAATGAATTTCAACACCGTAAGACCGCTGATAGCCGCAAAACATTAAGATGCCTGGTTTTAAATTCTAGTAAATCCAAAACTCGTCTGAAATTCATGAAACTTGGCATGCTATCATGAAGCAGCATCAACATGCCGTGGTACAAATTTTGTCCTATTTTGGGCAGGTTTGGGTATATGCCTATCACAAACCAGAGCTTCTCACAACAAGCATGATGGTTTTCGGTAGGGAACGTCCCACCTTTGGGGACGAAACGATATCCATTGCCTCTTATTGCTTTCAAATTTTTTTCTTGTGTCAATATAGAACAACAGGAGTGTTGTGTGAATTTTAGTGATTTTTCAGGGTTCGTTTGGACATTTTTATGCATTAACTGAGTTTTTAATGCATTTATGTGCATAATTCAAATTTGAACTACATGCACATGCTCCAGTGCATATAAATTGGTTAAAAAATCAAATATGTGTCCTTGGTGCATGTTTAGGTCCCATGAAAGAAATGGGAATGAATTTCAAACACCAGGGCACCGTTGATTGCCGGCAAAACATTGAGATGCCTGGTTTTTAAATTCTAGTAAATCCAAAACTCGTTTGAAATTCATAAAACTTGGCATGCTATCATGGAGCGGCATCAACATGCCGTGGTAAGAATTTTGTCCCATTTGGGGCAGGTTTGGGTATATGCTTCTCACAACAAGCATGATGGTTTTCGGTAGGGAACATCCCACCTTTGGGGACAAAACGCTATCCATTGCCTCTTATTGCTTTCAAAAAAAATTCTCGTGTCAACATAGAACAACAGGATTGTTGTGTGAATTTTTGTGAGTTTTTGGGGTTCGTTTGGACATTTTTATGCATTAACTGAGTTTTCAATGCATTTATGTGCATAATTCAAATTTGAACTACATGCACATGCTCCAGTGCATATAAATTGGTTGAAAATCAAATCTTTGTCCTTGGGTGCATGCTTAGGTCCCATGCAAGAAATGGGAATGAATTTCAAACACCAAGGCACCGTTGATTGCTGGCAAAACATTGAGATGCCTGGTTCTTAAATTCTAGTAAATCTAAAACTCGTCTCAAATTCATGAAACTTGGCATGCTATCATGGAATGGCACCCGACATGCTGTGGTATTTTTCGTGTCCATTTTGAGGGAAAGCGCACTCAAATAATGACAGCCAACAAAGGCATTTTGAAAAAATAGCTGCCACTTTAATATCTCAAACGTCAGATAATTCAAACCGTAGCGCTCGTTAACCATTCACGGACGCCATGTGTCTTGGTTTTAATGGCTGTAGGAGGTGCCGTATGGACAGCTGCTTGACCTTGATCAAGGGAAGGCGGCGAAAGCATCGTCCGCGCGCAGTTGACCGAGAGGCGGCAAGTTGTTCTCGAGCGCGCAAGCTCACCGAAGTGTGCGAGCAGTACATCGCAAGCAGCTCACCGGGACGCGAGCCCTTTGACTTCCATGGCCGCCTCGCTTTTGCTCGTGATCCTTCCATTAATGGCGCCTACCTACGCTTTAATTCGCTTTTAAATATAAAACACTCATCGCAAACGCTTTAGTTAGAACACCAGATGTAAATCGGCAGCTTCCCTGTGAAGCCAAGAGAAATGTGCCGAGTAGGATTTCGCAGCTCTTGATCGCAAACGCTTTAGATTGAACACCAGATGCAAAGTGAGAGCGGCGCAGGATTTGTGCATCCTTCAACGCAAACGGTTGTTTTGATGACCCGTAGCAACCAATGCATAAACAATTTGGTAAGATTTGTCAATCCTTGTAACGCTGCGATTTGTCAAAATATGAAGCTAAAAATCACTAGCAGTATCTAATTTTTTTGCAACTAAAATTCAGTAATTAAGCATAGATTTCATTCATAGATTAAGCAGTTGTTCTTAATTTATACAAACAGTTCAACTCGACAGCTGAACCGACCAAACTTTTCTCCAGTTGTTGTCAACCATGTACTGAAATAGCTAGTTCACCTATATATACTAGCTAATTTTAAGTAGGTTGTATAGTTCCACCACAACTATAGTCAGATGAACTGAACAAAATAGCCCCTAAATACTAGTACTACTACTGCGGAGGGGCTTTGTGCTACTTCCAGCTGCCTCTCCTCTACCGAGCGCGCTCGGTAAGAGGCGGAGGAGGAGGAGCCTACCGACGAGCTGGGCAACCGCAATGCGGTGCCTGCCGCTGTTCTAGCTTCAGTGACGTTCACCTCGAACGCCCTCTGCCGCTCCAGACGACCCCTCTCAAAGAGGTGGTTCTCCTCATAGATCTCGTGATTCCTCGCCTCTGAGGCGGCGTGTGCTGCGGCCACGGCGGCGGTAAGGCTCTTTGCGTGCTCGACGAGGCACTCCTCCTCCTCCTCCGCAGAACTCGCCAGAAGGCTGCAAGGTCGCCGACGACGTAGGAGATCCACCGCCTCCCCGCCTTTCAGCGGTGGTGGCGGAGCGGGTGATGACCCCGGCGGTCGATGGTGGGATGGCGTCCATGGCGGCCGACGACGGGTGGCGGCCACGATGACCACCTCCCGCCTTCGGGCCGCGGTGGTGGAGCGGGTGATGGCCACAGTGGCCGGTAGTGGGGTGGCGGCCAGGACGACCACCTCCCGCCTTCGGGCACGATGGTGGAGCGGGCGATGGCCCTGGCTTTTGACGATGGTGTGGCGGCAACGGCAGCCGGCAACGGCTGCCGACGGGCACCGACGGCGGAGCGTGTGGTGGGTGTTCCGCGACACCCAACAGGGACGCCACGCGCACTACACTACACCGGGGACTGCACCGCCGCCGTGGTGTAGCCTCCCACCTGGAGTTGTCCTCTGATGATGGCGAAGTGGCTGAGCGACGATGACGGACCGGTGCCATTGGCAACTGTGGGGAAGGAGACGAGATAAGCTACCGGGATGGAGGGGAAAATGCGACGCGGGACTAGCCGGCCGTGAGGGTTTTTATAGCGGGCCGGTAAGCATTGGGATTTTGGAGGATTTCACCGAAGTCAAGGGAAGCTCGCTGGAACTCCTGCGAGGTTGCGAGGAACGGGCTCACCGACGATTCATTGGCACCACCGCTTGGCCAAAAGAACGCCTCTGCTGCATGCAAGCTTATGCTAAGTCATCTGCAGCAGGGGGTGACAAGACCATGAGAGGAGGACGAAAGGCCACGTATACATATGGTTAATAAAAAACATTTATGTATTTAATTACCTACTATACACCATCCTGGTTTATAAGTATGATTTAACTAATAAATATTTAATGCATGTCGCCAAAGATTATATAGTTGGATTTGTATTTGAACATAGTTTCCAATTATATAATTTTTAAAACATGCATTAACATTTGTTGGTTAAATTTGAGTGCAAAGTATGGCATAGAATATAAACGAGACTATAGACTTGACAGAGGTGGTAGCACACGGCCGCTCTCTACGCAGCGACGCAACTGTGGGCCGGCTTGTAGACATCCATTTCTTGCGTGTTCAACTTTTCTATGTGTGTGGTTTCTTGCGGTTCAAGGGGCCGCGGCGCGCTCTGCTCGTGTCCCACCACGCGTGCTCTGCTCTTGTGTCCCTCCGGGTGCTTGTAGGACCTTGAAGTATGTCTAGAGGGGAGGTGATTAGACTACTTGACAATTAAAAACTTAACCTTTTCCCAATTTTAGATTTTGGCAGATTTTAGCTATTTTTGAACAAGTCAAGCAATCTTCACACCATTCAAGCAAGCATGCAAAGAGTATATTGGCAGCGGAAAATAAAGCATGCAACTTGCAAGAATGTAAAGGAAGGGTTTGGAGGATTCAAACGCAATTGGAGACACGGATGTTTTGCTGTGGTTTCGATAGGTGGTGCTATCGCACATCCACGTTGATGGCGACTTCAACCCACGAGGGTAACGGTTATGCGAGTCCACGGAGGGCTACACCCACGAAGGGTCCACGAAGAAGCAACCTTGTCTATCCCACCATGACCGTCGCCACTAAGTACTTGTTTTACTAGCGTAGATCTTCACGAAGTAGGCGATCTCCTTGTCCTTACAAACTCCTTGGTTCAACTCCACAATCTTGTCTGAGGCTCCCAAGTGACACCTAGCTAATCTAGGAGACACCACTCTCCAAGAAGTAACAAATGGTGTGTTGATGATGAACTCCTTGCTCTTGTGCTTCAAATGATAGTCTCCCTGACACTCAACTCTCTCTCATAGGATTTGGATCTGGTGGAAAGAAGATTTGAGTGGAAAGCAACTTGGGGAATGCTAGAGATCAAGATTCATGTGGTTGGAATGGAATATATTGGCCTCAACACATGAGTAGGTGGTTCTCTCTCTAACTGTAAGTTGGAAGTGTAGGTTTGTTCTGATGGCTCTTCCACTAATGAAGAGGAGGTGGAGGGGTATATATAGCCTCCACACAAAATCTAACTGCTACACACAATTTACCAAACTCGTGGGACCTAATTATCAAACTCGGTCGACTGATTTAGTAAACCTAGTGACCGTTAGGGTTTTCGTGGATCGACATGCATCTCGGTAGGACCGATATGGTTAGGGTTAGGCATAACGTAATCTCGGTGAGACTGACATACAAACTCGGTGAGACCGAATTTGGTAATTAGCTAACCAGAGTTGGTCGTAAACTCGTGGGACCGATTTGCTCTTTCGGTGAGATGTAAAAGTTACAAAAGGGAAACAGAGAGTTTACATTGTAATCTCCGTGGGACCAATCGCCACTTCGTTAGACCGAACGTTACAAAGAGAAACAGAGAGAGTATAATCCCATCTCGGTGAGACTGAGATCCCTATCGGTGAGACCGATTTGCCTAGGGTTTGTGGCGTGGCTATGACATCCGAACTCGGTGGCGCCGGATAGAAAGAATCGGTAGGGCCGAGTTTGACTTTGGGTTAAGGTCATATGTGGATGTGAGAAAGTAGTGGAGGGTTTTGGAGCATATCACTAAGCACATGGAGCAAAAATCTCATTAAGCAACACCTCATCCCTTCTTGATAGTATTGGCTTTTCCTATAGACTCAATGTGATCTTGGATCACTAAAGTGTAAAATGTAGAGTCTTGAGCTTTTGAGCTTAAGCCAATCCTTTGTCCTTAATATTTTGAGGGATCCACTTTCATCATCCATGCCATGCCATTCATTGAGCTTTCCTGAAATATTTATCTTGGAATAGTATTAGCTCAATGAGCTATATGTTGTTATGAATTACCAAAACCACCTAGGATAGTTGCACTTTCAATCTCCCCTTTTGGTAATTGATGACAACATATAGATCAAAGCTCACAAATGATAATAAAATTGAAAACATCATTGCTTTGAGAAGTATGTGATAAGCAAGAGCTCCCTCTAAATTTGTGCATATCTTAAGATTTGCTTTGGACTGCAAATGCACAAGAAATTAGGCTCATGGGTTACTCTTCCATGTCACATACATGTTGGTGGAGCGCTCAAAATAATAACGATTGAATACATGCACCCATCACCAAGCACGGTGAATGATCATATAAGGATAAATAAGATAATATCATAAAAGGCATAAGTGTAGCTTATGATCAAACACATGATCATCAATGTCTCACAGGTAGTGCATAGTATCTCAAGCAATCAAACGCAAAAAAAGTTCAACCAAGAAGACAAGAGAGAACAAAAGCAAATCTCTCTCTCTTGAAGCTATGATCTATACATTTTTCTCCCCCTTTGGCAACAAGTTACCAAAAAGTTCCTACAAAATGCATAGCACTATGTCGCCTCTCGTGCTTGGTCTTCGGTGGTGGTGTAGACAGACTCCAAGGATGAACGATCAAGAGACGTGGTAGGAGCTAAAGAAGTTTGAGCCGGAGCTGGTTGAGCTGGAGCTGTAGCCGGAGCTAAGCAAGGGCTCTTGTGTCCGAGTTGGCACTGCAGCTGACCTCGAGCTCGGGCACTCCGCAAATGCTTCAGCTTGTCGCCTTGCCCTTCCTCTCCTACATATCATCTTGTAATCGCTCCACACCGACGACTCTCACCACTTTGACATCAAGATCATAGAATTTTTGTTCCATGATTCTCTCCTGTGCTCTCCTGGTTTTGATTTAGGTGGCCAACCCCTTCTCAATCCGTAGAGTTGATGCTATTAAGTAACCAAGCTGCTCCTGCTTGTTCTTCAGAAAGTAGTCAGATGCCTCTGCTTGAGTTGGCATCTTTGTAGCTTTCTTTTGCCTTGCCTTCTCCTTTCTCTCCTGAGCTTGCACTAATGATGGTTCATTCTCAGTCATGACAAATTGATTCTCCTCAAATTCAGGATAGAGAACCATGTGTTCCTTATCCAATAGATACTTTCCTATGCCCATCTTCGAGTTTATCAACTCCTGAATCTGTGGGGCATAACCACAGCTCCTCTTTTGATCTGCTGCTGTCCTCTTAATTGTCTCGACTATGAGGCTCATGACCTTGAATTTCTGAGGCACATCAAAACCATGAAGCAAATTGATTGCATGCCCTCTAATCATGTTATGGTCACCTGATTTGGACAATAGAGTATGCCTTAAGATCCAGTTGATCGTAGGCAGCCCTGACAGCAGAAAATGGACTGATCCAATTTTGAAGGTCTCAAGTGCATCATCTCGGATCTCCTTGTACATGTGTGACATAGAGTTATGATCCATTTTCTTCTTACCATAAATGTCAAGGTCATCCTCACTTTCCTTTGGGGCATTGATCAAACTTGCCTATTCCTCTATGGTAGACTGATATCTGGTTCCTTCTGACATCCACACTATCCTGCCATATGGATAGAAATGTGCTGTGGAGTAGAATTGCATGATAAGTTCGTCGTTCCAGTTGGTGAGCTTCTGTCCAACAAAATCAGCAACTCCACAAGCACCAAGCTGTCATATACCTGTGGTAGTGTTCTGCGTTCTCCTTCATGTAGGTCCAGTTGACCCATCTCATATCGCAAACTATGGGCTTCTTATCTAGCAAGATAGTCTCATAAAAGTCCTGCTGCTCCTTGGTGTGGAACTTGTTGTCCACAGCAGTCCTTCTCCTCGTGGCATATGGATCTGACTCTCTCCATAGCCTCAACCCATTATCTCTCATGATCTTCATGTTTTCAGCCACAGGATGAGCATCATTGTGGTCTGGGATCTTGGGTTTGAGCTTCCTTAGGACCTGCCCTTCTTCATCTTCTTCACCTTCAACCTCGGGCATTGGGGCCTTGTTCTTTTCTGCTGCTGGTATGCTCCTGGTATTCCTCTTGGGTGCATTCTTGGGCTTGGGGGCAGCTTTGGGTTTGGAAGTTGCAGCCCCTGACTTGATTGCATAACCCATCAGCTTTTGTGCCTTGGGTGCTGGTTCTGCAACCTCTTCTTCTTCTTATTCTTCTTCCTCTTCCATCATGGAAGGCTTCCCAATCACTCTTGCATGGTCTTCTTGACCCTTTCTTTCCTTTTCATTCCTCTCGCAAGAATGTGCTCTTTGGGTTGAGATTCCAAAGGAGCTTGAGTAGACACTGCTTTGGACATTGGTTGTCTACCCGCTGGCCTTTTGATTTTCAAACCAGGCTTCACTTCAGATGAGCTGAACTCCTCTTGAGCACTTTCTTCTTGAGCTTGCCTCATCCTCAATCGCCACGTAATCCTCATCCTCGCACTCGAGGTCTTCTTCTTTCTTTTCCTTGTGGCAGCCTTGGGCAAATTGCTTGAGTGCTTCGCCCCTCATCTCGAGCTGCTTGAGGGACTAGTGCCTCGCCAATTGGATCTGCTCTTCAGATTTGTTCGCTATCACTTTGGTCCGATATGCCGCTCAACCGACTCACCGACCTCGTGAATAGTTATAGATGAGGTAGAGTGGATGAACATCACAAAATGCAGAGATTTTTGCAAAAGAATGATTCAAAAAACTTAGTTTTAGTTTCCCACTGAAAACATTTCGGATCTACCGATTTTCAAACTCGGTGATACCGAAGCAGTTTTGGAACCTAAACTAGTGAACTCGGTCAGACCGAGTAACAGTTCGGTGGCACCGAGACTGCTAAGGTTTTACAAAGTCCTAAAATCGGTCACACCGATTTGTAATTTTGGGTCACACCGAGACTTACTAGTGCGATGGCATTAGCCAAATCGGTGGGACCGAGTTTTTCAACTCGGTGGGTCCGAGATGGTTTCGGCGGAAACCTAACCCTAAATTTTCGAATCGCAATTATTCTAAGGATTGATTTGACTGGATAGGAATGTTTCAATCGTGGCAAGATGCATAACGTACACAATGTGCTGAGAATTGACGAGGAAAGCACTATGATCGAAGTTCATACCCTAGTTCCGCTGGAACTCGCTACGGCGGCAACGGCGGAGGAGAATTCGCTGATGCGGGCGGAGACCAGCGATAGGAGGCAGCAAGCATTTAAGTCGACGATTCAGAGACCAAGTTGGCGAACGAGCTATGCGCGGGCGAGAGGATTCGGAGAAAGTTTTCCAAATTTTGCCCGCATGATATATATAGCCCGACTCGCCGGTGTGACCGAGTGGTACACTTGGTGGCACCGAGATGCAAAACTGTGAACAGTTATTGCAACTCGTGTGACCGAAGTACAAATCGGTTGCACCGAGATGAAAACCTAGATCGACTTAGTAATCTCGTATGACCGAAATGGAGGAATCGGTCGACCGAAAATCACAAAGAAGTTTTGGAAGTTTAAGTCAATGACGAATCGGGACTCCGAAAGTGCTCCTCACACAGAGTGGTTCAATCGACTTGATCAAATTTTGTGATGTAGCATGAATAGAGTTTGAGACGAGAAAAGCATAGATAGCTAGAGAAGGTTCTTAGTCATTCTTGTCCATCCACTTGGCCAAAGAAAGAAAAGCCAAACAATCAAAGCAACAAGTGGATGTCCTCGAATGAGTAAATATGCAACCAACATGCTCACACAATAAGATGACAAATGAAATATGTGCAAAGCATGCACAACCAATTCTAGCATCTATCAAACAATTGGCAATGACTAGGTCATCTATATATGAGTATATTGACTTAGGAGTCAAATGAGAACATTTGATCATAGGTCATACTCATCGTTTAAGCTCAAGTGGGGTTACCACTTTTACATAAAGCATTTATGTGTTCATATCATTAGAGTTGCTTTGACTCAATTCTTAGAGTTACGCTCCCCCTAGATGTGAGATCTCCCCTTAGAGGGATAAACTAACCTTGGGTTTTGTCGATGATGACTTCATGTAGGTGTTGAAGATGTGGATGCTCAATGTTGATGTAGATCGTTTGGAGCAATCCTATGGAGTGAGTTGCACTTTCAATACCTACATGGGTTAGTCCCAAAAGGAACAAACAAGAATATCCATAGACATAGAGTGATGCACACACAAAGATGTCCATGAAAACATTAGGTTACCTTGTCCCTTGCCTTACCAACGTGAGGGTTTGTGACTCCTTGAACTAGTGCAAGATATGGAAGTTGATTGCACTTGTCCTTGCCATAATGATATGAGTGAAAAATGTTGGCGGAGTCACCCTCAAGAACTCTCTAGTTCTTCTTCTTTGGGATCCACATCATCTTGATGGGAATCCTTGGTGTAGTAGTTGTACTTGATGAAGTAAAACTTGACGTAGTCTTGGGAACCCACTTGACCAAGGCCTTAGGTGCTTCTTCATATGCATCAATCTCCTCTTGAAGCTTGTCCTTGCTTTTGTTCTTGTGGTCTTGTGGTGGAAGATCATCTTGTGCTTGTGTTCCCTTGAAGGAAGTTGGATCATACTTCTCTTGTCGAGGAACAAACTTCATCTTGGGGTATTGATCTTCTTCCCACTCAACTCCATTGGCATTGAACTTTCGTTCAAAACCAACACCTTGATTCTTCCGTGCCTTCCTTGCTTATGCATAATTTCTCAAATTGCTTACTCCCGCAAGACTCTTGTATACACCTTTCTCTATAATTCCCTTCAATAAGCTGTTTTCTTGCTCAAGTGTAACTTGGCTAAGAGAATCATTAGTGGAATCAAGACAACTAATAAAAGCAACAATATTGGATTTAGCATTGTTATTGTTACTACTAGAAGAATCTTTCTTGTTCTTGTTACTAGACTTGACTTGAGGCATGTAAATAGATAAGAGTAAATGCTTGGCAATGTAAGAAGAACTTTTCTTACGAAGATCATCATTGATTGCCTTTAAGAACTCATGCTCTTGCTCAAGATTGAGCTTTTCAAAGCGTAACTTCTCATGAGCCCTTAAAAGTTCTCGATGATCTTCAAAGATAGTTTCATGAGCTAACTTAAGAGTGTTTAGTTCTTTAGTTAGACGCTCAATTTTATCCTTATCATTGTCATTTGCTTCAACTTGATTAGCATGATTAATTGACGTTTCATCGTAGTATTCATCACTAGAGTTGTCAACAAGCAAGTCATCTTCATCAACATCAAAATCAACATACTCGGGGTGTGTTACCTTAGGACCTTTGGCCATGAAGCATCTACCAATTCCTTCATTTGGTGATTCAAATATGTCGTAGGAGTTGGTTGACACAAGTGCTAGACCGGCAACACCTTCATCTTGAGTGTATTCGAGTCGGAGTGATAGCTTCTCCTGAGTGATGGTCGGAGTCGGAGCCGGATACCCATTCACCAACATGAGCTTGATGTCTTTGTTTTGTGTAGCTCTTTGATGACTTGTCCTTCCTTTCCTAATCCTTGCTTCTCCGTGAGGGTCTTCGCTCATAACGATCATCTCTACTCTTCTCTCTCTTGGTGGTGATTCTTCTTCTACTTCTTCTCTTGGGAGAATCTTCTTCTTTTGTAGGGTGCCGACACTCATTGAATAGTGTCCGGTCTCCCACAATTGTAGCAATTGCGCCTCGACTAGAAGATCTTTTGTCATTGTAGGATCTTGACTTAGAGCTTCTTTCTTTGCTTCTACTCTTGTAGAATTTGTTGAAGTTCTTCACCATTAAGCTCAATTCCTCATTGAAGGTTTGTTTCTCACTTGATGATGTGGGGCTTCACATGAGGCTTTGTAAGCACCACTTGACTTGTTGTGAAGTTCCTCCTTATCCTTGAGTGACATCTCATGAGCAACAATTCTTCCAATGACTTCCGTAGGCTTGAGATCTTTGTAATTGGGCATCATTTGGATCAATGTGCACACGGTATCATATTTTCCATCCAATGCTCTTAGGATCTTCTTGATGATGAATCTATCGGTCATGTCTTCACCTCCTAAGCCAGCAATCTCATTTGTGATAAGAGCAAGCCTAGAGTACATTTCAGCGAAACCTTCACCATCCTTCATCTTGAACTTGTCAAGCTGACTTTGGAGCACATCCAACTTGGATTCCTTGACGGAGTCGGTACCTTCGTGCATATCAATCAAAGTATCCCAAATTCCTTTGCATTCTCAAGATGACTGATTTTGTTGAATTCTTCGGGGCACAATCCACTGAAGAGGACATCACAAGCTTGAGCGTTGTATTGAAACATATTCAACTCTTCCGCACTAGCTTCACGGTTCGGTTCTCTCCCATCAAAGAATTCACCTTGCAAGCCAATACACACAACAGCCCAAACGACGGGGTTATGTCCGAGAATATGCATTTTCATCTTATGCTTCCAACTACCAAAATTAGTGCCATCAAAGTAAGGACCTCTACGGTGATAATTTCCCTCGCTAGACGCCATACTCTCCTAGGTTGTGAAACCAAGGCTATGACCACCAAAAGCTATGGAAATCAAAGCAAATGGAGACCAAAGCTCTGATACCACTTGTAGGACCTTGAAGTATGTCTAGAGGGGGGTGATTAGACTACTTGACAATTAAAAACTTAACCTTTTTCCCAATTTTAGACTTTGGCAAATTTTAGCTATTTTTGAACAAGTCAAGCAATCTTCACACCATTCAAGCAAGCATGCAAAGAGTATATTGGCAGCGGAAAATAAAGCATGCAACTTGAAAGAATGTAAAGGGAAGGGTTTGGAGGATTCAAACGCAATTGGAGACACATATGTTTTTGTCGTGGTTCCGATAGGTGGTGCTATCGCACATCCACGCTGATGGAGACTTCAACCAACGAGGGTAACGGCTATGCGTGAGTCCACGGAGGGCTCCACCCACTAAGGGTCCACGAAGAAGAAACCTTGTCTATCCCACCATGGCCGCCGCCCACGAAGGACTTGCCTCACTAGCGGTAGATCTTCATGAAGTAGGCGATCTCCTTGCCCTTACAAACTCCTTGGTTCAACTCCACAATCTTGTCGAGGCTCCCAAGTGACACCTAGCCAATCTAGGAGACACCACTCTCCAAGAAGTAACAAATGGTGTGTTGATGATGAACTCCTTGCTCTTGTGCTTCAAATGATAGTTCTCCAACACTCAACTCTCTCTCATAGGATTTGGATCTGGTGGAAAGAAGATTTGAGTGGAAAGCAACTGGGGAAGGCTAGAGATCAAGATTCATGTGGTTGGAATGGAATATCTTGGCCTCAACACATGAGTAGGTGGTTCTCTCTCGAATCGTAAGTTGGAAGTGTAGGTTTGTTCTGATGGCTCTTCCACGAATGAAGAGGAGGTGGAGGGTATATATAGCCTCCACACAAAATCTAACTGCTACACACAATTTACCAAACTCGATGGAACCGGATTATCAAACTCGGTCGACCGATTTAGTAAACCTAGTGACCGTTAGGGTTTTCGTGGATCGACATGCATCTCGGTAGGACCGATATGGTTAGGTTAGGCATAACGTAATCTCGAGAGACCGACATACAAACTCGGTGAGACCGAATTTGGTAATTAGCTAACCAGAGAGTTGGTCGTAAACTCGTGGGACTGACGGTTCTTTCGGTGAGACCGAAAAGTTACAAAAGGGAAATAGAGAGTTTACATTGTAATCTCGATGGGACCGATCGCTCACTTCGGTTAGACCGAAACGTTACGAAGAGAAACCGAGAGATTACAATCCCATCTCGGTGAGACCGAGATCCCTATCATTGAGACCGATTTGCCTAGGGTTTGTGGCAGTGGCTATGACATCTGAACTCGGTGGCACCGGATAGAAAGAATTGGTAGGGCCGAGTTTAACTTTGTGTTAAGGTCATATGTGGATGTGAGAAAGTAGTGGAGGGTTTTGGAGCATATCACTAAGCACATGGAGCAAAAATCTCATTAAGAAACACCTCATCCCTTCTTGATAGTATTGGCTTTTCCTATAGACTCAATGTGATCTTGGATCACTAAAGTGTATAATGTAGAGTCTTGAGCTTTTGAGCTTGAGCCAATCCTTTGTCCTTAATATTTTGAGGGATCCACTTTCATCATCTATGCCATGCCATTCATTGAGCTTTCCTGAAATATTTATCTTGGAATAGTATTAGCTCAATGAGCTATATGTTGTTATGAATTACCAAAACCACCTAGGGATATTTGCACTTTCAGTGCTCTACCCTCGTCCCTCCACGCGCGCTGCCAGTGTTTGTCGGTGTTCTGGGAACGGGGGTCCCCAGATTTGCCTGCCTGCGGCCCACGGCATGGCTAGGCGGCGGGCCGTACGGCCCATCTTCATCAACAAGGCATCCAAGACCTTCGCGAGGGTCCAAGCCTCGTGAGGCGGATGACGCAAGACTTCCTATGGAGTGTCCTAGACACGCAGGCTCACGAGGAGAGGAGATATCAAGGCGGGGCAAACCTCGCGAGGGACTCGTGACGTGAGCCATGACGAACGGTGCAAAGGGAAAGCAAAGGGCGCCAAAGTGGGCGCAAAGCTGCTCCATTTCCTCTTTGGTGCTAAGGAGGCATGCACAGACAAAGAGTACCGAGGCATCAGGCAAATGTTGCCATATTGGTGCAACAAGACCAAGACCAGGAGGACGGTAAGGCGGAGGTCATCGTGGAGCCAAAGACGGCGTCATCCCAGTGCTTTTCGCAGGCGAAGACCGCTTTTGTCAGGATAGCTTGTACTAGTTGTCCCCCTTCAAATTTGCCCGCCGTTGTTGGCTCCCTTCCCGCTCAACATTTGGGAAGAGGGCCAGGGCCTATATAAGTAGAGCTAGCCACCACTGTAGAGGCAAGCGGATCCGAACTCGAACAGATCGAGAAGCCAACACACGCACAAGAACACCTCAACCTCAAGAGGCTGTTCTTCTCTTGTACTGTTCATCATCAGCCCAAGAGGCAATCCACCACCACCACATTGGAGTAGGGTATTACACCACAACGGTGGCTCGAACCAGTATAAACCTCGTGTCTCTTTCTGTGTTGTGAGTTCGACGAGTTCGTCCGCAAGATCTTAGCGAGCTTGAGCGTAGATCGGTAGGAGGGAAAGACTTCGTGCGCACCCTAGTGTTCGAACCTTAAGGGTTTGCCGGAACCCCACATCCGAATTTGGCGCGCCAGGTAGGGGTGCGCCGGAGCTTCTTCCCCACCAACCGGCTCTTCGACGTTCATCGGCTGCGATGTCTGGCAACCCAAGGACCGGCTCCGACCGCTGGGCAGCCTGGCCGGCCCGGACGACGCCGCCTGCCCATGGAGATCTCGACCCCGCACCTCAAGCGGCGCGGGCGCCACCACCCTCACCCCACGGCAAGTGCGGATAGAGCGGTCAGGCGTCAACCACCCTCACCCCACGGCAAGTGCGGGCCGCGGCAAGAGCGGCGAGCCATGCCGCAGCAACGGCACTGCACTCGCGGCGGGAGAAAGCGAACATGCGGGCGGCACTTACGGTGGCAAGAGAGCTGCTGCGGTGCAGACTGATGGAGAGCGGCCGGGACACGCTGCTCGAGCGAGTCGCTGAGCTGCTGGACGCGGCGGCATCGGGAGCACCACCTTTCTACTATCGACTTCCCCCCTAGGCCACCGCAGGGCCGCGCGGCGAGCATCACCACGTCCGTGCACCACCAACTACGCATGGGGACTTCGTCAACATCACCACGGCCGGCGGTGCAGGGGGCTCCAATCCCCCCATGCCGTCCTCGATGAGCACAAGCACAAGCGTCACCCCCCACGGTTCCGGCAGGGTGCCGTATCGTCATCCCCAGGACGCCGTCATGGGCGGAGCAACGTGGAGCGTGGGGCACCATGGCGAGGTGTTCGGGGTGACGGCCCAGGAAGCCTACGTGCCCCGCATGATGAACCAAGAGTACGCACCAGAGGATGACCATGGCTCATTTGTTGGAGAATATTGGGGAGAAGGGGCGCTAGGAGTGGAAGCTTTCCAAGAGCCAACGGAGAACCACGACGATCGCGCCAACAGCGGCAATTACAGGGTACCCCTTGCCCCTCGGGAACAAGTTTACGCTAACCATGGGTTACAGATGAACCAGGTTGCCGCGTCGGTCGACGACCCAGGTGCGGCGACGCCCGCCCCTGCAAGAGAGACGCGCTGGGGGCCACCGAGAGGGAGCCAGGAGCAAGGCCCCTCCCTGCAGCACGCGCCGCCTGACGACACCCGGAGGTATGCCCTCTACCGAGGAGGCCTCGCCAACCCTTCCCCGGCAGAGGACTTGTGGTCGCCGAGGGAACCGCTGGCGTCCTCTTTCCCTCTTCTGTTTCGTCCTGCTCTCCGGTCGGCTCAGAGGAGGTCAAGAGCGGCGCAAGGCGGGGCCCTCATCTGGTGATATGAAGCAAGGCCAGTACCTGTGAAGAAGGCCCATTGCCTGTGAAGCTCGCCGCCCGTGACACTCTCACGTAATAATGAGTTGGGGTTGTACAGGCCCCAGAGTCTCATGGGTGCCGGCCTCAGGCCCTGGGGTTCCCTCCCACGCCTAGTGGCAGCACTTAGCTCCGCGCTGGTGAGAAGACTTGAAGACCAGAAGACTAGACTAGGTGCCGGACGCGGCCTTTTGCCTTGGATCTTTCCTTCTGTAGCCTTGCTTTCTGGATCTGGATTTAAGTTGAAACTGAGTTTTTATTGGTGCACGCGGGGGGAGTGAGGGAGTCCTGGATTAGGGGGTGTCCGGATGGCCGGACTAGACCTTTGGCCGGACTCCTGGACTATGAAGATACAAGATTGAAGACTTCGTCCCATGTCCGGATGGGACTTTCCTTGGAGTGGAAGGCAAGCTTGGCGATACGGATATGTAGATCTCCTCCCATTTGTAACCGACTCTATGTAATTCCTAACCCTCCGTGTCTATATAAACCGGAGGGTTTTAGTCCATAGGACTAACAACAATCATACCATAGGCTAGCTTCTAGGGTTTAGCCTCCGATCTCGTGGTAGATCTACTTGTACTACCCATATCATCAATATTAATCAAGTAGGAGTAGGGTTTTACCTCCATCGAGAGGGCCCGAACTTGGGTAAAACATCGCGGTCCTTGTCTCCCGTTACCATCCGCTTAGACGCACAGCTCGGACGCCTTACCCGAGATCCGCCGGTTTTGACAATCGACATTGGTGCTTTCATTGAGAGTTCCTTCCGATCATCTTTAGGCCCGATGGTCTCCGATCACAACAACAATGCGGTCCAGTATGCGAGACTTTTTCCCGGACAGATCTTCAGATTCGGGCGGTTTTGCATCGCGGCCAATTCGCTGGCCATCCGGAGCAGATCAAAAGCTACACCCTGTCCATCGTAAGATTTGAAGTTTGAACTACACGGCCGACGTCCGCGGAGACTTGATCTTCGACGGTTTGAGCCATCGCTAAGCGCCGCCAAGACTATCACGATGGGCATGATCTAGCTCGCCACACCGAACAAAGCCTTGAGGTCAGACTCAGCAAGCGCCCGACCCTTAGCTCGAGCCGATCGCACCTATCGAGGACGGTGGCTGGACACCGCCGGGCTGCAATCTCTACGGCGATCGAGCCAACACCATACCTGTCCTTTGCGGAGCTCAGGACTCCAAGGTGCCGGACCAACCTTCCGCTACTTCTACCAATCGAAGTCCGATTAGGCGCCGATCATGGAGTTCACCGCGACATCTTTTCAAGATTTCGCCTTCGGCGACATTCTGAATTCACTAAAGTCTCTCTTTATCGAGAGCCCTGCCGGACTATGGTCAGAAGGTTAGGATGCGGACGATGAAGAAATTCAAAGCCCACCCACCACCCACTTCAGAGCCATTGTTGATGATTTAACCGACATGCTCGACTTCGATTCGGCGACATCGACGGTATGGACGCCATGCAGGAGATTTAGCAAGAACCAGCGCCCATCGGGCACCGAAGGCTACCTCGTCGATGACATATACATGGTGGACACCCCAAAAGAAGGAACGGCGATGGAACAACGGAGGATGACCCTCCAAGAAGAAGCCTGTTACCGCATCAGCGGCGCCGCCTAAATCCCGCCAAAGCAAAGCGATTTATTCCGCACGGAGACAATACACCCTGACAAAGGTCAAGACAACCCTCCAGCAGGATTCAACATAGGAGGATGGAGAAGCCAGCCTCATGAGAGAGCAGCAGCATGAGAGGTAGAGGACGATAATTACATGGTTCTCTCAAGATTTGCAGGCAAGCCTCGACGATTTATTTAATTTGTCGTGCCCGAGGATCCCGCCGAACAAGAGCGCTTTCAAATGCAGGCTTATGGCCACGGCGCAGCAGCCTCAAGAAAAACAACAACAACTTAGAGCTGACCAAGACTTGCTAGTCGATGATGGAATGATGTCCTTGCGGCTCAAGAGTACGAACTCAACGCCTCCAAGAGCTACCTAAAACGCAGGCTGCTACCCCGATTAGAGGAGGAAGCACCTAGACCACATCACCAGCGATGATGCGCCGACCGCCACCTCGTGGTCAGCTGAGTAGAGAGGCCTCTCCCCTCCACTCAAGCCGCACCCCAGCCGCCGCCAAAGAATACCAAGGCACGGAGAAATGCGCCCGACCGCGAGATATATTGAGGACAGGGCAAGGCAAACAAGATCGATCTATGGATCGCTGGTGCCCTACGACACGTGACGATAACCGCCATGCCGGATATGGTAAATCCGCCGGCCAACACAAAGAGACAAAGCTCATTTGAGCTACGCCGTGATATAGCCCACTACAGAGGCGCCGCACACCCACTATGCTTCACAGATGAAGTAATGGATCATCAAATCCCTGAGGATTTCAAACCCGTAAACATCGACTCATACAATGGCACAACAGATCCGGCGGTATGGATAGAGGATTATCTCCTTCATATCCACATTGCCCGCGGCGATGATCTACACGCCATCAAATACCTCCCACACAAGATTAGAGGACCAGCTCGGCATTGGCTTAACAGCTTGCCAGCAGAATCAATTGGTTGTTGGGAGGACCTGGAAGCCGCATTCCTCGACAACTTCCAGTGGCACCTATGTGCACCACCGACGCCATGACCTAAGCCACATAATTCAGCAGCCAGAGGAATCGCCGACAATTCGACACGGTTCCTAACCAAGAAAATCAAATAGTCGATCGTCCGGACGCAGAGGCCCTTGCAGCCTTCAAGCATAACATCCGTGATTTAGTGGCTTGCCCGCACCTAGGACAGAAAAGCCGAACCATGGCAGCCCTCACAACACTCATGACCCGCTTTTGTGTGGGAGAAGACAACTCGCTAGCTCATAGTAATAACGTGACCAAGAGCCCCGTAATTCGGATACCAAGGACAGCATTGGCAGGTGTCGCCGCAACAAGCAAAAGCGCCGCATTAACGGGCGATAATGCCGATACGGCAGTTAATGCCGGATTCGAGGCTCTAAACCCGTCAGCGGAAGAAGCCATTCAAAAGAAATACTCCGGCCCGGCCCAATTTGGACCGAATACTCGATCGCCGTAGATACACGGCACTTGAAAACCAGCCAACCACACCAACAGGATTGTTGGGTGTTCAAGCAGCAGCAAGCTAAACGCCAAAACAATGACAAGGGGCTGCATAGCGATGACGAGGAGGAGCCCCGGCCACCAACAATAGGGGATGTAAGGGCTTCCCTCACAAGCGCGGACGGTGAACATGATATACACAACCACCATACCCAAAAGGGAGTAGAAGCGCACTCGTGGACGATACGCTGGAGCCAGCCGCCCAAAGTTCAACCCATGGTCCTCCTGCCCATCACTTTTGATCGGCGACCACCCCACTTGCATCCACCATGGCGGATTCGCTGCATTGGTTTTAGACCCAATCATTGATGGATTTCACTCACTAGAGTCCTTATGGATCTACGACAAGAACTTGAACCTGCTTTATCAGATACAAAGGCGAAAATGGGCATAGATCCTCAAGGATTAAACCCACAAAGACGATCTTTAAAGGCGCCATACCAGGTGTAGAGGCCAATCAGACAGCTCGCTACACTTGAGGTGGTCTTCGGATCCCTGATAATTTCCGAGGCGAGGAGTTAACCTTCGACATAGTCCCGCTCCGCAGCAGCTATCACGCGATCGCTCGGACGAACCGTGATTTGCAAAGTTCAATGCGGTGCCGACCACGATACCTCAAGCTCAAGATGCCAGCCCTCGAGGAGTCATTACGGCCAATGGAAACACGAACGCCTTCTTCGAACGGAGGAGCATACGGGCGTTCCTCGCGGGCGGAAGTACAAAGCTGCCTCTCAAGAAAATTCTCCAATCCCAAGATTAAACGTCCGACAACGCTGCGCTACCGAGTAACCTACAACAAGACCGCCGGCATGTTCGAGCACGCAGAGCAAAGGCGCCCCAAACCTAACCTCGCTAAATCGCGAAACCAAGATTACGTGATACATAACTATGCTCGAAATACCATAGGCATAGGGGAGGGCACGACCACAACATGCCCAAAATGCGCTCAACCGCACTAGGGGCTCCCGATTTTGTCATTCTTTTCTTACTTTCGTGACTCCACTTACGGAAGGCCCGTCCGCAAGACAATCGCCGAACACACGATGTAACAGCCAGGAGGCGTAGTTACGCCGAGTGTCCAGTGGTCTCTATAACGAGCAAAGATACTTGTTTCACATATCATCCTCAAGAGTTTCTCGCTCGAGGGGGACATGTTAAATAGTCCCACCTCTTGCTTATCGCACTATTTGTATCGCTCGCTTACCGCAGACTTTTCAATAAACAATACATAGCTTTGTCTATTATTGCATTCCTTTTTTATAAAAATATGTTCAGTTATGACATTATGCAACCGCACACTTTGGTACGGCCAATACACCAGTGGGCTTACGCACTTGTAATATGGTGTGAGAAGTCCTAACACTCTCATGAGTGCGGCACCAACTTATAGCATTATATGCATCGGTCCAATCATGTCTTGGGTCAATAGTTGGTTTGCCTGCCCCATGTTTTGGTACCTTACGCTCCGATATATCGCTAAGGTAGCACCGAGAGCCACCGTGATTGTGCCCCTGCTGAGCTGGGCTAAGCACCTGGAGAAAGCTAAACTGAACGTCATGATAGGGCGAGAGCTGGTTGCCGCTCGAGAGGTTTTCGAGTCCCTAAAGACTTATGCCGCTTAGAGAGAGGAGCCGGCTTTGTCCGCCTAGGCGTGATAGCACCCCAACTCGGCCGTCTGAATACTAGGGGCTTCGCTGAAATTTAAAATTATAGAATTCTATGGCTAAGTGAGAGTGTTTAAGCATTATAATCCGATTGCCTTGTTCATTGTGTTGAGAGCCTCCTCAAGGACCCAATAACGGAAAAGGAGCGCCAAGTTTATCCCGAACACCCCAGCCCTGTGGCATGGGGGCGTAGTTTATTTACTCGCCATCTCTCAAATTTTAATAAACAGCCGCATGTAAGGTAATATTTTAAATTAAAAGCGTTGTTTAGCGATATGAACAAGTTTTCAGCAGACAGATCACAAAATGCAAGTTTACTCAAAAATTACATCTTTGGAGCACCCATCCGCTATAAGGCGGCACCCTTCAGACGCCTCATAATACATCTCGGCTTGTGATGCTCCTGCCTGGCGGTGGTCCGTCTGTCACAAGCTTCTCAGTCCCATCTTGCCCTAGTGCACTTAGCACGGGCAAGGTTCTACGGGCACCTTCGATGCATACGGAGCGATTGATGACTTCAAGCCTTGGACAGCATCCACCAGCCGCCTTACCAGCTCAAGTAGCTCCTGTGCATGGCTTCCTGTGCCACAGCCGACTACGAGACCCTTCATGGCCTGTTCTGCCACCTTATGGAGCTAGACCAGCGCTTCAGCTGCTCGCCAAGGGCACTGGTATCCGCCTCAAAGATATCGAAACCGTAACACCTTCTCCGCCGAGCCCCCTCTTCGCCTCGATAGAATGTGGCAGCGCCGACACACCGGGAGATCTCAATGCTCCGGAGAGCTCCGACTCGTAAGTAACAAGTAATTCACTTTCACGTGCTTGCTTTGCATAAAGAATGCCTTACCCGCCGCTTATCTTCTTCATCGCCTCAATTTCCTAGAGGGCTTTTTGGGCTTCGCCTGGCAGATTTACGCTCTCATGCGCCGAGGCGAGCTCGAACTCGAGTCTTTGAGTCAAGCCCAAACTCTCGTTTTTTTCACGAGCTTGAGCTCTTGCTGGACCTCCACCACCCGCACTCTCCTGCTTTTCCCGCTGGGTACGCCCCACGGCCGCATTTTCTTAGGGCCTTGACAACGCTCTTCAGTGGTCGCCACCTGCTCGTGGGCCCATGCATACCCACGTTGGTCCCATCATTTTTGCAACCACATCTTTTATATACTTACATAAGGTATTCCTACGCCCTTGTCCTCGAGCTGCTTTTTGGCAAGGCCGAGCCGCTCACGGACCGCCGAGGCTCGCTTCAATGCATCGACCTCCGCAATAAGGCAGGCAGAGGTCGCAGCAGCAGCCTGCATTCCCATATTGACATACTTATGTTAGACTCCTGCAGATATCTTTTTGATCCTCGTTCTCGCTTTTCTTTCCAACACCAAACCGAGCATCAGGCTACCGCCTATGCGGTAATATTTTTACATATCTTAAATACATACCTCAAAGCCTATTAGAAGGTCTGGCATAAGCTGGCCAGCCCGCCTTGGCGGATCGAATCCTTCCGGATCACCACACTCATAATAGTGCGGTGCTCCTCGTCGATGGAGGCGCCTGCTAGCACCTCCAAAGAGATTATCCGTGCCTCCGGCTGACGGAGGTCACCAGCATTGTAGGCTTGCCCTTCTTAGTAGGGGGCCGTCGGATGCCGGAACCGCTGAAGGTTTCTATGTGTCCGCCCAGGCCAGACTTAGAGCCTTCGGGTTTTATCCCTTTGCACTGAGTCCGGAGGTCGCCTTGAGGCGCCTCCAGACCACCCTCCCCGGCTTGGACCCTTTGGGACTCCACTGCATCGTCTGTGAGGGACGAGGGGGAGGTAGCAGCCGAAGTGAAAGGATATTCACATCCGACGAATCCAGGATCCACTGACGGGCCGAGCTGGGCCGCTGGTGGACTGCATGATTACATTCGCGCCAAGATACTGTGGTAACAAAGGAATGCCATGAGTTATTCTGTATCCGGACACTTTCACGATTTTGCTGTGGGCTTGGCCTCGATGGCCACTCCTATTCGCCGTCGCCGGGCGCTGGTGGAGTAGTCCGAGGAAGGGTCCTCCTTTCTTGACTCCTCCCGCCCCAGCTTGGGGCGACCTTCCTTTTCATTCCTCCCCACTGGAGGGGAGAGGCTTCTTCCTCCTCCTCATCTTCGGAGGAGGAGGCGCCAGTGAGTCATCAGACGATGAATCTGCATCACGGGCGCAGGGAACTCTTCGAGTTCCCCGTGGCCTTCTTCTTGGTTTTCTTCTCCCAAGACCATCGAAGGTGCCGGACCAGCAGCCCATCAAGTGGGCGCTCGCTGGATCTTCGAGCAAAGGAGCCGGACAATGATCTGCCCGGCCTTCTTCTGCCATTCCTATCAAAGGAACGGAGCTTAGATCCCGTGATAGAGTTAAACTATGAAAAAAAGTATCCCGTAGCGAAAAATAGCCACCCGCTGGCTTTATGTTGCACGCTGAATCCGCGATCTTCGGTAGCGGATGCGGAGCCACGGCGCTTTTGAACAAAGACTCTTCCGCATCTTCGCACGAGTGTCAAGAGACCGCCAGGTTTGGTGTTGTGCTGGATCAAACTCCCACAAGATGAAAGCCCGCTGTTGGCACGGGAGGATCCGGCGGATGAGCATGACCTCGACTACGTTGACGAGCTTGAGCTTCTTGTTCACTAGGTTTTGGACACAGTGTTTGGAGTCCGGCCGCCTTCCAAATTACCCCACGACAGCCCGCCTCTTTCCGTGAGGTGAGCCGGTAGGAAGCCAGATCGAATTGGGGCCGCTGCCCATTTAGGGGCACGTGGCTCGTGATGTAGAACCACCCCGATTGCCACCCCTTTATGGTCTCCACGAAGGAGCCCTCGAGCCATGTAACGCTGGGCATCTTGCCCACCATGGCGCTTGCCGGATTTCGGGTTCCGCGGACCCTTGAGGTTCAACACCGGGATGCGACGAGATCTCGCCTCCTACCTACTCACTACCGCTTGGATCTAAACTACGAAAAGGAACAACACAAGAGACACAAGGTTTATACTAGTTCGGGCCACCATTGTGGTGTAATACCCACCTAGTTTGTGGTGTGGTGGATTGCCTCTGGGCTGATGGTGATGAACAATACAAGGAAGAACAGCCTCGTGAGGGTCTGTTTCTGGCCGAGGCGATGAACTGCTTGGAGGAGTTCCGCTCTCTCTCTCTCTCTCTCTCTCGATTCAAGATGCCCGACCCAAGATCAAGCTGCCCCTACCCGTGGGAGGCTAGTCCTATTTATAGGTGGAGGCCCCGGCCTGCTCTCAAATATTGAGCGGGAAGGGCGCCAACAATTGGCCATTTTGAAGGGGAACATATGGTACACTTATCCTGACTAAAGTTGGTCCTCACCGTCAAAGGCTCGTGGTGACGCCGCTTGGGCTCCACAATGACTTCCTTCATGCCGCTGGCTGGTCTTGGTCTTGTTGCAATCAAATGGATGCCTTTGCTTGATGCTCTCGGCCATGCTTTGCTCCTTTGCACCAAAGAGGAAAGGAGGACATCAAGGCTTGCGCCTCACCGCGCCTTGGTCGCCATGGCTTGCGCCATGGGCACCTCGTGAGGTACCCCGCTTGATCTCTTCGCCTCGCGAGCCACCGGATGAGGCTGCCTCGAGGAAGCTCCCTCGTCAGCCGCCCCATGAGGCTTGGCCTCGCGAGGTCTTGAGCTTGTGTTGATGAAGATGGGCCGTGATGGGCCCCCTTTGGGCCACGCCAGAGGGCAGCAGTGCAAGTATGGGGACCCTGCTCCTTAACGCACGACAAGAGCTCCCCGGCCTCAAGGCGCCCCCGACTTGGCCGAGCAGAAGCGAAAAGGTCAAGTGCGGCAATCATGGCCCTAACAGCTCAAGGTTTTGGGCGCCGCTGGGTTGATTGACGACGGGCCTTCCACTTCCCCACGACGCCGCAAGAATGCACGAATTGACAAGTCCTCCATGCAAGGCGGGTCATGATTACCGCGATCGTGGAGGTCGGGCGGTTGGCCTCCCTGCTTTTGGCACGAACGGTGAGCCCTCCGTCCGCTTTTTCTTGCTTCTCCTTCTTCCCGGTCCTGTCTGCCTTGCTGCAATGGCTACGATCCTACCGGCTCGGGCCGGGAGAAGGAAAGGCTCACCTAGAGGGTCCTAAGCCGCCTCACCAAGAAACGGCTAGCCCTCCTCACATCGAATGAGGGTGCCCACCAGGTGGTGTCGAGGTTTCGTGCGAGCTGCCACCACCGTGGTTCCCGCCTTTGTACGCCACATCGAGGGCTCAAGGAGTTGATGCCGACGCCACAGCGACGCCATTGCCGGTGCCGCGGGTCACGAAGGTGCATGTCGCTCTCGAGTCCATGCCGAGGGCACCTCCCGAGAGTTCGTGGCTCCACGCCGCCATGTCTCCTCGGTCTTGGATTCGCTTTCCTCCTTCTTCGCCCGTGATTCCGCTGGAGGATCCTATGAGTTTGCCGCAAAGACGCTGGCTGCGCACTTTGCTTAACGGGCAGGTGTTGCGTCGCTCCGGGCAGGTCTTCATGACTCGAGGTCGGGCGATCGCCGATCTCCGCAGGACGAGGGCGCCTCGCGATCCACCTCGAGTACGACGCGCTTCGTCATGCTCTTCGGTCTTCGATGCGAAGGTCGCCGGTTGCAGGTTGCGCTCGAGAGGCGACGAGACCGGCTGTGGGCGAAAGGGCTAGGTCACGACCGCTGCCCTCAGAGCCTCCT
>JAHIAM010006696.1:0-30990 GCA_021605205.1 Aegilops longissima | reverse complement strand
ACTTGCCTATGCTAATCACCATGATATCACCTTGTACCAAATGGACATTAAAAGTGCTTTTCTAAATGGTGAAATAGGGAGGAATTTTATGTTAAACAACCTCCCGGCTTTGTCAATCCTAATAAACCAAATCATGTTTACAAACTTCACAAAGCCCTTTATGGTCTTAAACAAGCCCTAGAGCGTGGTATAAATGCTTGACCAAGTTCCTTATTGAAAAGGCTTTGAAATTGGGAAAATTGATTCCACACTTTTTACTAAAAGGGTTAGTGGAGAACTATTTGTGTGTCCAAATCTATGTTGATGATATTATATTTGGTTCAACTAACCTCATTTTAGTGAAAAGTTTGGAAGCTAATGTCGGAGAAGTTTGAGATGTCAATGATGAGTGAACTCAAATTCTTCTTGGGTTGCAAATCAAGCAAACTAAGGAAGGTACTTTTGTCTCTCAAACGAAGTACACTAAGGACTTATTCAACAAGTTCAATATGCAAGAGTGCAAAGGTATGTCTACACCCATGCCTACTAGTGGACATCTTGATTTGACCAAAGATGGTAAACCAAATGACCAAAAGGTTTATCACTCTATGATTGGTTCATTGTTATACCTATGTGCTTCACGTCCCGATATTATGCTATGTGTGCATGTGTGCAAGATATCAAGCTGCTCCTAAAGAATGCCATCTTAAGGCATGAAAAAGAATAGTGAGATATTTAATTCATACACCAAATTTTGCATTTGGTGTCCTAAGAGGGCCTCTTTCGATCTTGTTATTACTCCGACTCGGACTATGCCGAGACAAGGTTGATAGAAAGTCCACTTCGGGTACTTGTCAATTTCTTGGTAGATCTCTTGTGTCTTGGTCTTCCAAGAAACAAAACTCGTATTCTTATCTCACCAAGCGGAGTACATTGTTTGGTTCATGTTGTGCTCAATTACTTTGGATGACTCCAAACTCTTAAAGATTATGGGATATATGTGAAACATGTTCCATTGCTTTGTGACAATGAAAGTGCTATCAAAATTGGTCATAATCCCATACAACATTCTCGAACAAAGCATATTGAAGTTCGTCATCATTTCATTCGAGATCACGTTGCTAAGGGTGACATTAATATTAAGTATGTTCGCACCGAAAAGCAATTAGCGGATATATTCACTAAACCTCTTGACGAGAAAGTGTTTTGCAGGTTGAGAGGATAATTGAACATCATTCATGCTTCAAACTTTGAGTAGAAACTCCATTGGATACATGCAAGACATGAGCTCATGACTAATCCATGATATTTCTCTTATGATGAAAATCTTATGTCTTGGATATATTTGCATCTTGCATGTTATCTAACCCATGTAGGTACTTGGTTGAAACAAATTCCATGAGATTGTAATCTACTCACATCTTGAGCAATCTCTACATCACCAAGTCTCTACACTATGGTGGTTGAAGACAAGGAAGCACGGAATCATTCAAACATATCCTTTGACAAACTCTATGTTCAGCTTCATGATTATCATTTTTGATACACAAGTGCTACTCCTTGCAAGAACTAACCCATGTAGGTAGATGGACTCAAATTCCAAGTGGTGCTCCCAACTTCTGATGAGCTACATCAACCTTGAGCAACCCACACAAGTTCAACTACATGGTCAACACCACCAACCAAGGTATGTTATTCCATCTTAGAGAAGCTTTACTCCGAAGTCATGAGCTAAAGCAACTCGACAAGATGTGAATACATCAAGTTGCTTAAACGAAAATGGTAACCCCATTTTGAGCTTAAACGATGAGTATGACCTATGATCAAGGATCTCACTTGACTCCTAAGTCAATATACTTTTAACATAGGTGACTTTGTCACCCACCATCTCTAGATGAAGTTCTCTCGTGTTCATTTATGTGCTTTTGCATTTGTCTCATGCATATTTGTTTCCTCTTGAAAAAAAAACTTCATCTAGATTTCTTTCTTTTCTTTTCTATTTGCTCAGATCTCCTCGCATCAAATTCATTGCATATCATTCAAGAAATTCCTTGCAAATCTTTGTGAGATCTTACTAGTCTAGTGAGCTGAGGTGACAAGTGTTTTCTTCAGGATGAACTCGGTTTCACCGATTTGTTGTTTTTGGTCCAACTGAATCCTTTCGCACAACCAAAGCATACCACTCGGTGCCACCGATTTCACAACAGAAAAACAGATTGCCACTTATTCTGTGTCTTCTTTTGATCCAGCTCCACTCAATGAATCTTGTCCTCTACAAGCATCACATTTTTATCCAGTGCTTTGTGTTGGGACTCCAGGACCAAACCCATTCACAACAGATTCCAGAAGACCCTTCTTGGAAATTGATGTCAAAGGGGGAGAGAGAGATCACATCAAAGCTTCACTTCCAAAGGGAGAGAAAGAGAAATCTCTAGGGGAGAGAATACTCAAGGATCCCAGATGCTTGATGTTCAAGAGGAGAGATGCCACATGTCTTCTTGGGGGAAAGACATGTTCATATGTGCTTATTTGCATTAGCTCTGTTCATTTATGTCTTTCAGCTCTGTTTTTCTATTCCCTATCTTCTCCTAATATCCCATGCTAGATTCAGGGGGAGCAAGACATCTAAGGGAAAGAAATCATTTAAATTCATTGCATATCTTTACCCTTGGGGACATGTCTAATCCAATGTGGTACTCAGACTCACTCTCTACATGTCATCCCAGCCTTTGGTATTCTTGTGGTTTCTTCTGCTTGCTCTCGCTAGTAGATGTACCTGTGTTATCTAACCTTGTTTATGCAGGTTCATTCCATCCTAAGCCAACTCAAGACTAAAAGGTAAGTATATGCATCACAATCATGTGTATGGGGAATTCTTGCTGTGTACATACTGCTTGCAAGAAGGACTCATGAGCATGAAGGTATTTTCTTTAATATTCTTTTGCTCTGATGCATATGGCCAAGATACATGTAACACATTGCCTACTCTATCATGGTTATGATCTCACATGCTTCTATATTCCATATTCACATGATTGCATACATGTAGGGGGAGCCTATGCTTGTTACATGTCTTTCCGAAGCTTTACTTGCTACTCTTTATATCTTTATCTAAAGCTTTGATGTATGTTGCCATCAATTACCAAAAAGGGGGAGATTGAAAACACAAGTGCTCCCTAGGTGGTTTTGGTAATTAATTTCAACATATCTCTTGTTGGACTAACACCTTTATCTAGTATGTTTCAGATAAGTTCAACAATGGAGTGGCATGGACTAAAGGATGGGAACCCCTTCAAGATGCTAAGGACAAAGGATTGGCTCAAGATTAAAGCTCAAGACTCTACATTTTACATTTTAGTGATCCAAGATCACATTGAGTCTATAGGAAAAGCCAATACTATCAAGGAGGGATGAGGTGTTGCTTAATGAGTTTCTTGCTCCACGTGCTTAGTGATATGCTCCAAAACCCTCAACTACTTTCCCACTTCCACACATATGACCTAAACTAAAGTCAAACTCGCCCCACCGATTCTTTCTATCCGCGCCACCGAAGTTCAAATGTCATAGCCACTTCCACAAACCCTAGGCAAATCGGTTTCACCGATAGGGATCTCGGTCTCACCGAGATGGGATTGTAATCTCTCCGTATGTCCATTACCAAAATCGGTCTCACCGAAGTTTGTGCAATCGGTACTACCGAGATTACAATGCAAACACTCGTTAACTTATTACCAAAATCGGTCCCACCGAGGTTGTGTAATCGGTCCCATCGAGTTTGCATGACCAACTCTCTGGTTAGCTAATTACCAAAATCGGTCTCACCGAGTTTGTGTAATCGGTCTCATCGAGATTATGTTATGCCCTAACCCTAACCATATCGGTCCTACCGAGTTGCATATCGGTCCCACCGAAATCACTAACGGTCACTAGGTTTACTAAATCGTTCCGACCGAGTTTGTTGATTCGGTCCCATCGAGTTTGGTAAATTGTGTGTAATGGTTAGATTTTGTGTGGAGGCTATATATACCCCTCCACCTCCTCTTCATTCGTGGAGAGAGCCATCGTAACAAACCTACACTTCCAACTTACCAGCCAGAGAGAACCACCTACTCATGTGTTGAGGCCAAGATATTCCATTCCTACCATATGAATCTTGATCTCTAGCCTTCCCAAGTTGCTTTCCACTCAAATCTTCTTTCCACCAGATCCAAATCCTATGAGAGAGAGTTGAGTGTTGGGGAGACTATCATTTGAAGCACAAGAGCAAGGAGTTCATCATCAACACACCATTTGTTACTTCTTGGAGAGTGGTGTCTCCTAGATTGGCTAGGTGTCACTTGGGAGCCTCCACAAGATTGTGGAGTTGAACCAAGGAGTTTGTAAGGGCAAGAAGATCACCTACTTCGTGAAGATCTACCGCTAGTGAGGCAAGTCCTTCGTGGGCGATTTGCCTTGGTGGGATAGACAAGGTTGCTTCTTCATGGACCCTTCGTGGGTGGAGCCCTCCGTGGACTCGCACAACCGCTACTCCTTCGTGGGTTGAAGTTCCATCAACGTGGATGTACGATAGCACCACCTATCGGAACCACGACAAAAACATCCTTGTCTCCAATTGCATTTGAATCCTCCAAAACCCTTCCCTTTACATTCTTGCAAGTTGCATGCTTTACTTTCCGCTGCTCATATACTCTTTGCATGCTTGCTTGTTATGTATTGTGAATGTTAAACTTGTGCCTAAACTCCACTTAAACCTAAAGAAGTTAAAAACTGCAACTTTGGTACTTAGTGTCTAATCACCCCCCCTCTAGACACCTCTTCTCAAGATCCTACAACAGGTGAAAGTGCGTTATATCGACTAGAGGGGGGGTGAATAGGCGATTTTTATGAATTCTTCATCGAGGAATTTGCCGTGAGGCCTAAGCTAAGAACTACTTGCAGCGAATAAGTACTCAGAGGTAAGCATAATGTAATACGTATATAGTCATCATGATGAAATGAAGACATGCACAGAGTACGTAAAGTGTAAACACGGATAACACAAGATAAAGACAAACAGATCAAGAAATTGAACTGAGGAAATTGAGAAAGTCTTCACCAAAGTCTTCAAACACAGATATGAACAATCACTCAACACAAGAATGAGGAAATGAAAGAGTTGAGGAAATAGAACCAAGAAGGTTGGTGAAGACAATGATTTGGTAGACCAGTTCCAACTGCTGTCTCTGGGCTTGTACGCCCTGGTTGAGCGGCCGAGTATTTAAACTCGAGGACACACAGCCCCGACACCCAACCGCCGAGCACGCAGCTCAGACACCAAGTCCTCACCGATTCTCCTTGAACTAAGGTCACATTGCACTCGTCCAATCACTGTGGTAAGTCTTCAGCGACTTCCAAACCTTCACAGACTCGGTCACCGGTGATCCACAATTCCTCTTGGATGCTCTAGACCATGACGCCTAACCATCCGGAAGAAGCACAATCTTCAAAGGTAACAACCGCCGGATCCACGCAGGATCAATCTCTTCAAGGATGCTCAATCACTTTGGGTTTGTAGGTGTTTGGGTTTGGGTTTTCCTCACTGATGATTTTCGCCAAAGTCCCTGAGGATGGGTTGCTCTCAAATGACAAGTGTCAGCTCTCGAGCAGCCAACCAGCTAGTGGTTGTAGGGGCGGCTATTTATAGCCTAGGAGCAGCCCGACATGATAAGACATAAATGCCCTTCAATGATATGACCGTTAGGTAGATAAGATATTTTGGGACAGCTGGCGCCAAGCACAACAACGGTCGGAAATTTGACTCTCATATTCTCGTATTATCATGTTCTCATCGTAGGCAATCCAAGACCGGCGAATTCCTAACTCCTCGCCGAATAAATTCTCAGAGACCGTAAGAACTTCGCCTCTCACATCAAAAAATTGACTGAATCTGTATGAGATTTCCAAAGGCTTCACCAAGGGATTGGTAGGTGTAGGATTTTGAGTTGAGCATCACATGGAAAATTTTCCTTAGTATTTCCTCGAATTTCTTTAACAGATGGTGTTTCCTATGACTCAAGAAAGAGAAAACGAAACTACGAAAACAAAAGTCTTCACGCTTCATGTTCCTCAAATGAATACCAAGTCTTCAAGGTCACACCAATTTCTTCACTTTCAAAGTCTTCTAAAGTCTTCAATATCAAAGTCTTCAATAAGAACTTCATTTTAGGGTCGACTTTCTCTCAGAAATATCAAACTCCTCATAGACTTATAGACCTGTGTACACTCATAAACACATTAGTCCCTTAACCTATAAGTCTTCAATACACCAAAATCACTAAGGGCACTAGATGCACTTACAATCTCCCCTTTTGGTGATTGATGACAATATAGGTTAAGTTTTCAATGGGGATAAACATATGAAGTGTAAATATCGATATTGAGGAATTTGATTGCAAGATATAGAAGAACTCCCCTCAAGATGTGCATAGTGAGGAATTTGCTTTTGAGCCAATGCACATTTGAAGAGTTGAATCATGGAGATCTTCCCTATATCTTGTAATTCATACACACATTTGACATATAATATGAAGAATTTGAAATGCATGATGAAATATGGTGATCGATGTAATTCAAGCATGCGCCAGATTAACATAACACTAAGAATAAGCATGCATAGGAACACATCAAAAGTATCAGAGCACCATCGGGTTTAAGATTACAATAAAAGTTTCAAGAGTGAGAGTTGTAACTTAGCAAAAAACACCCATATAATAGACCCGCTTGAAGACTAACTCAAATTTCTCCCTTTGTCATCGAATGACAAAATGATCGAAATTGAGGACTAACGCCTCAAGAATATCAAGTTGATGGAGGAGCGCCGCTGTTGTCGGGGTCGGTTGTCGAGTAGGGCCTGTCGAGTGTCGCCCAAGTCTTCATTTTCATCGTTGTCGCTGATGAAGAATAGGAGCTGGCCACCAAGGAAGGAACCTTAACCTTCTTGAATTTCTTCGATGGAGGTGCGCATCACCAAATTCTTCCTTGAGACCCATTTTCTTCATATCTTCTCGCACCAGAGACATGAGATAGAACAGCCTGTGCACGGTTGAAGGTTTCATGGAGGTAGTATTGGTTTTTCTTCACCGCATTGTGTGTTGAGGTCATGTTGTGAAGAATTGACCCAAACCGACGCTGACCCATTTATGATTGCGATCAACTTTCCGATGAAGACTGAGGAGTAACTCACGATCAGTCATCACCCTGGGTGCTGTGGCTTGAGGATTTTGCTTGGCAGAGGTGTTGGCGGCAGAGTCATGTGTGGCAGAGTCATCATTGGTGGAGTAGGATGCAGCCTTGCGAAATTGACCATCCAATGGACGAATGCCTTCATCTATCACAACAGTTGCCTTGCCTTTGTCATCAGCTGAGGAAAATGTCCATTTGAGGACTTCAATCGGAGGCAAGTAGCTGCAGTGGTTCAGAGTATCAGCCTTGTAATTGAGTGAAGACCTTGTCTAGATGAACCTCATAATCCATGGTACATAAGGCTTCAGCTCAAATGGTGACATAGCAATATTCGCCAGAGTCCTCATGAAGAAATCATGGAAGTTGACGGGAACGCCATGAATGATGTTGAAAAGCATATTTTTCTTGATGCCAACAACTTCTTCATCATTTGAGTCATGGCCTTTGATAGGACTCATTGTCTTCGCTGTAATGTGATAGACAGTCCGAGGCACACCCTCGCTTCAAAGGCTTCATCAAGACTTGCATGTAATGATTTGTAAGCTCAGTTCGCTGTATATGCAACGAGCACCATCAAGGGAGGATCGAGTGGAGGGCACGGGCAATTCAGTTGTCGGTGCCTTGTAGTGAGTATTTTCCGACATCCAGTCCAGCACCCATGAGTTCACATCTTCGAATTTCCCCGTGATGTGCAGCATCACATAGAATTGAAGAATGAGTTCTTCATTCCAATCACGTATGTCAGCAGAAATTCAGCAATCCAAAGATCGTGAAGAACGCCGAGGACTGGCTCAAGCCCGCAGAGATTCCATGTCCATGTGAGGAATGTGTGCATGATCAAGACTTTGTCTTTGTTGAATAGCACAGAGGAATAAAAGTTGGCTTGACTAGCAGTCCGTAAACGCTCTTCCTTATGCGCGAGCGTAATCATAAGGGTTGTAATCGTGAAGAACACATGCTCGCCAAAGAAGTCTTCAGCCTTGAACTTTTTCTTGCGCGAGAATGGATCCTTTGGTTTTGGCAGAGGAGTGTTAGTGAGTTGCATCACTACATCAGAATCGCAATCTCGTGTTCTTCAGCCGAGGATTTTCTCGTTCCTCTTCATTTGTAGTCCGCATGTTCAAAGGATCAGCAAGAAGAGGTTCTTCAAAGACTAGTGGCTGGAATTTCTTCATGCATGCATTTATATGGGATGAGTTTCTTCAGAGCCCAAATGAACGGTTGGTGCAGGGACTGATGTATTTGTTGTATTGGGGTGAAGAGGAGAATTGGGATGCTGACTTTACCAAAAGTCATCGCTCATCACCGGGCGCTTGTACTTCCAATATCCACGCCTTCATCTTCAATTTCTTCAAGACCAGCCTCTTTAGCTGTGAACCGAGGCATTGGTGAGGATACAACAGTGTAGAAGGGATCGATCCACTTCAATTTCTTCATCAATCTGCTCGACGAAGCAGCAGTAATGATTTTCTTCATCGATCCGCTTAGGGATCACATAGTCTTCACCAAAAGGAACAAGGTCCTTTGATGGCATGGTGGAAATCGAACAGCATCAATCGGATTTTCAAACGAGCTTGTCATAGGCTTCATCTTCTTGGAGCCAAGGTTCAAGCAGCTGATGCTTTCTTTTTCATCGCATCTCGCTCTCGCAGCTTTGATCTTCTTCACATCTGATGCGATGGAAGGATAGGAGTTGGTAGGCGCGGAGGAGCCGAGGAATCTATTTGAATTTCTCAAAGAATCGATGCAGCTTGTTCTCGACTTCTTCGCTTTTCAGCGCACTACTAGTGGATGCCCCGCAATTTCTTCAGGATGGAATGGAGTCATTAGCCCCGAACTAGCATTTTCTTCAAGCAGGTTGAAAATCATCAGCCGCTGGCATGTTCTTCAAGAGGCTGAGCAGAGGCTCCACCGAGGAACTTCTTGTTGCGTTGAGCTGCAACATTGGTGAACTTCTTAGTCAGTTGACAAATCTGACTTTGGCTCCTTGCCAATCAGCATAATAAGCATCAAAGTCATCACCGAGGGCTTTGATTTCAGATCGATCTTGAGGAGTTCATCGCTTGTCATTTTGACAACGCTTCCTCGTGAACTTCTCTTCATGAATCGAGCCTTCTTGATCTGCCTAGCCTTCTCAAATTTCCATTTCTTCAAGATGAAATGGGTCAAGATGTGACTTCGCCAGAGTAAATGAAAATCGGCATACGGGTGTTTGGATCCTGTGCCGTAGATCAATGTAATCGAGGATCGCCTTGGATCCAAAAGCAAAGGGCATTGTGTGCCTTTGGCTCTAGCGGCCCTTTTCTTGTCTCTGTCTCGATGATTTCGCAAGTTCATCATCATCAGCTTCATCGTGAGATGGCACTTGAAGGCAACCTGTTTTTTTCGGACTTGGCCGAGTACTCGACCAGCCAAGGCTTTTTCTTCAAAGCAGAGGGGCCTCGATGAAGAGTTTTGTGCAGCCGAGGAACTTGCGAGACACCAGAGGCAATAGAGATGCCTGCAGTCCTTTGGCATGTGGCCGATGCACAGTGCCGAGGACTTTGGAGGAGTTGCCGAGGACTTTGAGGAGGAGCCAAGATTTGAGAGGAGCAGAGCAGATGAGGAACCGGCCGTGAGGGGTTTGAAGATTCGGTCGTGAGGGCATTGCCGAGGAACTTGGCCGTGAGGGCATCAAGCAGAAGCACTTGGCTTGTGCACGGCTTTTTGCCATTGATTTTCTTGGCTTGACAGAGGCCTCAATGGCAGCAGCAAGAGCGTACTCTTCATTGAATTTCCTCACCGCTTTTGGCTTGTCTCGCCAACTTGGCTTGGCGCTGGCCCATTCTTTAGAAAATCCTCACCACGCTTGATGTCGGTGGGGTCACTCACTTGGCCAAGTGCCAATGGAGCTCTTGGGCATGGAGGATTTAAAAGTAATTTTTTCATATACTTTGAGTAACATACCTGTATTCTCCATTCTCTTGCCCATCTCCTTTCAATCCATCAGATGCGCACTTTGCGCTGATTTTTGTTCTCCTTTCCTAACTTGGCCTCATCAGTGTGCAATAGTTAGCATAGATGTCCTCGTGTATTTCAAAAGCAGTCATGACCTCAGCCTCTTTCCTCCTTTCTCGTGGCTTTCTGGCCGCCTGCCATATTCTTCAGCTTGAGGAATTTGAACAATCAATTCTCTCAAGAAGTATGCAACTTTTCTTCGAGGAACGCTGCAAATGAGTTAAGTTGATGAGAACCTAGTGATTCAGCAGCAGACATGAGTACCGTGAACAGAGTATAGTTGCGAGGAATTTGGAGAGGTCATATGCTCTCGTAAGGTTTTTCAAAAGAACAAGTTTGAGGAATTTGACCAGATGAGCCTTTGAAGAATTTCACTAAGCGCTTTTTGTCTTAGGTTCTAGAGTTGTATAGATCGAGGATCCACACAATTGAGGAATCTTGAAGAAAAATGATGCTTAGAGAAACGAATCAAGAATGTATGATTAGTGAGGTGTTTTGTGTGTGAGGATTTGAAGAATAAAACACCTTTCAAGATTTTGTAGAGAAAATTTGAATCAAAGAGGGAGTAAAAGTAACTTTTAATTACCCTGATGAAGAACACGATTTAACCGAGAAGTGTAGATTTGAAGTTCGCTGGCTCAGATCTTCCACGCCTAACTCGGGCGGAGGAAGATAGCTACGGCGGCGGGCGGAGTGAAGATTTCCATGCCGAGGCAAGTACGACGGCAACGAGGTCGAGGCAAGGAAGCTCTTCCTCACCGCAACGATGGAGTAGCGGCGCGCTAGGGTTTGAGAAGCTCGAGCGAGAGAGAGAGAGCGGTCGAGCGGAGTAAAGGAAGTGAGGATGGGAAGAGGGGTATTTATAGTCGCAGTGAAAAACTGTTCGCCAAAGATTTAGGACTAACGTGCCCTCGATTCTTCTCATTCGCTGACATGTGTCACCCACGCATCGAAAAGTGGAGATCGTTAGATCGTGGGTGAATAGATAAGTCTATCGTGATAGGAACGGTTTGAGCGGCAAAGCCAAAATTTGGATAAGATAAGTTAAAAGTTCCATTCGTAATTTCTTCAAATGACAAGGACACGTGAAGATTTTGAACGAAGTTTCAAATAGAACGCATATGAAGAATTTGTGAATAGATTGGGTTGAGTATAGCATAGAGGGGAAGGGTCCCATCACATTCACTTAGCGTAAAAAGCAACTTGAAGAAATAGCCATAAGTGAATGATGTAGAGGACATAAACCCATATATATATATATATATATATATATATATATATATATATATATATAGCCAATGAAGAAAGACAACGGAAACAAAGTGAAGATTTTGCAAAGTTGAAGAATTTGAAAACTGAAGAATTTCAAAACCGAGGAAAACTCAAATTGAAGATTTTCAACTTTGGTGGTGGCGTGTCCCATCAGATAAGAATGATGATTTCTGCACACCGCATACAATTGTCGAGGGTTCTGAGAATCAAATTCTTCATTAATTTCTTCACACTTAGAGTGTTATTCTTCATTGATTGAAGAAAACGCTTTTCATGTGTTGCACATCTAAGTCATCAATTTTGCATGTGTCGATGATGTGTCCTTTCAAAGAACATTCAAGATTCTAAGATATTTAGCTCACACCGCAACTTGCTAAATCTCTTCTCATCCAAGGGCTTTGTGAAGATATCGCTAGCTGTTCTTCAGTCTTCACATGATCAATAAAGATGTCACCTTCAACACATGATCGCGAAGAAAATGATGAAGAATCTGAATGTGCTTTGTCTTCGAAAGTGCTGAATCTGGTTGTGAGCAATCTTGATGGCACTCTCATTGTCACAAGAGAGAGGCACATTCTTCACGCTGATGCCGTAGTCCTTGAGAGTTTGCTTCATCCACAGCAATTGAGCACAGCAAGAGCCAGCAGCAATGTACTCAGCTTCCGCAGAGAGATGTGATATGCAGTTCTGCTTTCTTCGAGGACCAATGCATCAAAGATCGTCCGAGGAAATGACAAGTACCAGATGTTGACTTGCGGTCCACACGATCACCAACATAGTTAGAGTCGAATATCCAATGAGATCAAAAGTAGAGCCCTTGGGGTACCATAATCCTAGTGTTGGTGTGTGAGCTAGATATCAAGAATATGCTTCACAGCCTTATGGTGTGATTCCTTCTGTAGCTTGAAATCGGGCACACATGCAAACACTAAGCATTATATCCGCCTAGATGCACATAAGTACAATAAAGAACCAATCATGGAGCGGTATACCTTGTGATCAAGTCAATACCATTTTCATCAAGGCATAGATGGCCATTTGTGGGCATAGGAATTTTGACGCCTTTGCAATCTTGCATGCCGAATTTCCTCGTAACATCCTTGAGGTATTTCTCCGAGATATGAATATGCCATTGCGCTGTTGATTAATTTGAAGACCTAAGAAGAATTTCAACTCTCCCATCATAGACATTTGATATTCTTCACTCATCATATAGGCAAATTCATCACTATAACGTTGGTCAAGACAACCAAAGATAATATCATCAACGATATTTGGCACACAAACAGTTCACCATCATAAGATTTAGTAAAGAGAGTAGGGTCGAGTGAACCGGTGTGAAGCCATTCTTCATGAAGAATTCTTCAAAGTATCATACCACGCCTCGAGGGCCTGCTTGAGGCCATAGAGGGCCTTGTTGAGTCTCAAGACTTTGTCGATTCTTGGATCTTCAAACCTGGGGTTGAGCAACATATACTTCTTCCTCAAGCTTACCATTGAGGAATGCACTTTTTACATCCATTTGATATAAAGTGATATTATGATGGTTAGCATAAGCAAGTAATATGCTAATAGCCTCAAGTCTAGCAACATGTGCAAAAGTTTCATCGAAATAAATTCCTTCAACCTGTGTGTAGCCTTGAGCTACAAGTCGTGCCTTATTCCTCACCACAAGGCCATTTTCATCTTGCTTGTTGCGGTAGATCCACTTTGTGCCAATGATATTATGCTTGCGAGGATCTGAAGTTTGACCAGTTCCCCACATTGTTGAGCTCGAATCGATGTAATTCTTCTTGCATGGCCTGAATCCACTTAGGCTCCAGAAATGCTTCATCTACCTTAGTGGGCTCTGTGATAGATACAAAAGCATAGTGCCCACAAAAGTTAGATAAATGTGAAGCTTTTGAGCGTGTGAGAGGACCTGGTGCTTCAATGTCATCGATGATCTTTTCAACTTGCACTTCTTTTGCAACGCGAGGATGAGCTGGTTGTCGCCGAGGAATTTGATCAACATTTTCTTCAGACCATTTTCTTCAAAGATTGTCTTCAGTGCATTAGCTCGACGCTCTTCGCTCGGAATGAATTCTTCACAGATTCTTCAAGAGGGAATGACATCCTCAATCGCTTTGAACTTGATAGAATCCGTGTGCTGGTTCATCTATCATGTAAGGTAGGTGTTCTCTTTGCAGCCATTAGTTTCATCAAATCAAGACATCTACAGTTTCAACAACCTTGTGAAGAGCGTTGTTGAAGACTCAGAGGTGTGCGAGTCCTTCCATAACCAAGCATAAAACCTTCATGTGCTTTCGTGCAAATTTAGCATTGTGATGAGGATCTCTAATCCAACATTTAGCAATCAAGACTTTGAAATAACTCACATTGGGTTTCTTGTCGCTGAGGAGTTCATAGGCAGTCTTCTTGAAGAATTTGTGAAGATATACTGCTGATGATGTGGCACGCGGTATCAATTGCATCAATCCAAAACTACGAGGCGCTTTTGTATTCATCAAGCATAGTGCGAGCCATCTCAACAAGAGTTCTGTTCTTGCGCCCACGACGCCATTTTACCGAGGAGTATAAGGAGCAGATAACTCATGAGTAATACCAAGTTCATCAAGATAGTCATCAAGACCAGAATTTTGAACTCAGTTCCATTGTCACTCCCGATGTGCTTGATCTTCACACCAAAGTTGGTTGAAGCCCTCGAGGAGAATCGCTTGAAGACTTCCCGCACTTCATGTTTGTAAGTGACAATGTGTACCCATGTGTAACGAGAGTAATCATCAACAATAACAAAGCCATATAGATGCATCATTAGTGACTGCTGAGTAATGATTAGGACCAAAGAGGTCCATGTGAAGCAATTCAATGGACGAGTAGTGGTCATGATAGTCTTTGCCGGATGCTTGGCCTTGGTCATTTTTCCATCTTCACAGCTCCACACAAGTGATCCTTGAGGAATTTGACATTCTCAATGCCAATGACATGCTTCTTCTTCGCAAGCATGTGCAAATTCCTCATGCCCGCGTGACTGTCGCCGATGCCATAGCCAGCCTTCTCAAGCTTTTGCAAGTAGGCACACGGCTGGTTGTGGTCCTCAGAGAGAAATCAACAATATACAAGTCTCCTCTCCTAAAGCCTTCAAGACTTTGGAATTGTCAGCCCATAATCACAACACAACGATATTTGCCAAAGACAACACCATATCAAGATGAGGTTGTATCCTAAGGACTCAACAAGCATGACTTTGTCCATGTGTATGTCCTTAGAGATCGCAACCTTACCTAGACCCAATACCGACTTTTGCCTTTGTCAAGAAAGATGATATGCTTCAGATGTGACGGTGATAAGGAGCATCCATCAATAGATTCTTGTCACCAAATATGTGATTTGTACATCCACTATCGAGGACCCATTCATTGGCTTTGGGAAGATCATCCCGCAGATGAATTAGTGCAACTTACTTAACTCATATACTTCATCAAGAAGAATATGATATCAAATTCATCGATGAAATTCATCAAAGAGTAAAACAGATATAGCAAGATGAGGACGTGTGAAATGAAAGTTCATTTCTTCATGATTCACCAAGGCCCTTTCAGCAATTTTGTCGCCCCCAAAGAAATTCTTTTAGACGTTAAAGCACGTCTAGGGACCTGACCCTGCAGAAGAAATTAGTTCTTTTTCTTCACCACCCACATTTGAAGGGGTGGCAAAGAGTTCATCACTCTACGAGCTCCATATGAGAATGGTGGCATAGAAGCCAATCCATTTCGTTTCACATAAGAGGGGTTAGGGTAAGCATATGAATAAGCTGAGAAATTCTTCGAGGACTTATGAACATAATGGTTTGAAGAATAATGCACATATTCATAGCCCTTAGCTCTACCCTGTGAAACAGAGTTGTTAGCACGATGATAATCATATGAGGACTTTGATCCTTTTGAGGAATTTGATCCACGTGAGGACTTTGGTCCGTATGAGGACTTGGATCCATATGAAGAATTTGGCCTGAGGTTCCTATTCTTCATAGGTGGTGTCATGAGGACATTCACCAAGACTTTCAAGGCACTTCTTGGAACCCAGATTTTCTTCATAGGAGAACCGCTCCTGCAGCTTAGTGCCAACATATCTAGCAAATACTTCACCATTCTGATTTTTGAACAGTTTATAGTTGAGTCAAATGACTCATCGTAAGAATGAGGAGATTCACATAAAAGCCGATAAGTTAGATGGATCAACTGGAGGTCCCTTTGCAAAGAACCCATGAGGTTTTGGGGTACCGCCAAAGCTTCCAATATGTTCCATCAACATTGAGTTTCCTCTCAAAGGCAATACCTCTTCCTAGGGTTTCGTTGAGGATCTGCTTTTAAGCACATCACAAAGAGTCTCGATGCCCTTTGAGGCTTTTGTACATGCTCATTATGTACAATTCCTTCAGCCCTGCATTGTCAAGTGATACTAGCAATGTCCTCGATGAGGAATTAGTGAGAGCAGAGGCAGGTGAAGAATTTGTAACAATTGAAGCATTTGAACATTCAGTGAAGAATTAGCAGATTCACGCTCAATGCACTTTAAGCATGGAGGAACAAATTATTCCCGAGAAGCGCTGATTTGTTGAGCTAACAATGAATCACGCCCTTCAAGATCTTCATAACTCACTCTTAGCTTCAAGATCTTGCTTTTGAAGAAATTCATAAGAAAGCTTCTCATGATCGATAAGAGAGTGTTATGATGGCCTTGAAGGTTGTCAAACCTAGATCAAGTCTCAAGATTTTCACCGTATTTTAGTGCGATCCATTTCTTCACCCAACATATCATCACTTTTACCTAACATGTTTTGAACCTTTTCCAAGGCATGTTGTTGTTTGGTGGCAATACAAACAAGCTTGGTATAGCTAGGTTCAAAATCATCATCAGATTCATCATCACTAGACTTAGATGAGGAATATTCGGTTACCTGAGCACCTTTTGCCATGAGACATGATGCGTAAGATGATGATTCTGGTTCGAAGTCATCGCTTTGAGGATTCTTTGAAATCCTCAAACCAGGATCATGACGAGTTCGATGACCTTCATAGACTTTAGAGATTTGGTCCCAGATAAGCTTTGCATTGCAAAGATCCATAATGCGCCTGAATTCATCTCCAGATAGGCAGGAACAGATGATAACCTTCGCCATGATGTCAAGTCGAGTGTACATGCGAAAGTCATCTGCGTCGCCTTTCTTGCATAGATCGGTAAGACCAATCTCAAAGACGGTCCACAGCCGTTGTTCATTGCCATGAGGCGCTCTCATCATGGCCTTCCACTTGGGATAATCATGACCGCCAAAGATAGGGCATGTCACTTTCTTCATACCGCGGCCCATATAACTAAACTCCAAAGTGTTAAACTAAAATCACACGTAACAAGGGAGTACCTTGCTCGATACCAATTGAAAGTGCTATATCGACTAGAGGTGAATAGGCGATTTTTATGAATTCTTCATCGAGGAATTTGCCGTGAGGAAATTCCTAAGCTAAGAACTACTTGCAGCGGAATAAGTACTCGTAAGTAAGCATAACAGAATACGTATATAGTCATCATGATGAAATGAAGACACGCACAAAGTACGTAAAGCGAAACACAGGATAACACAAGATGAAGACAAACAGATCAAGAAATTGAACTGAGGAAATTGAGAAAGTCTTCACCAAAGTCTTCAAACACAGATATGAACAATCACTCAACACAAGAATGAGGAAATGAAAGAGTTGAGGAAATAGAACCAGAAGGTTGGTGAAGAAAATGATTTGGTAGACCAGTTCCAACTGCTGTCTCGCTTGTACGTCCGGTTGAGCGGCTGAGTATTTAAACTCGAGGACACACAATCCCGGACACCCAAATACCGAGCACGCAGCTCAGACACCAAGTCCTCACCAGATTCTCCTTGAACTAAGGTCACATGCACTCGCCCAATCACTGTGGTAAGTCTTCAGCGACTTCCAAACCTTCACAGACTCGGTCACTTATGATCCACAATTCCTCTTGGATGTTTCTAGACCATGACGCCTAACCGTCTCGAAGAAGCACAGCCTTCAAAGGTAATAAGCCGGATCCACGCAGGATCAATCTCTTTAGTGATGCTCAATCACTTTGGGTTTGTAGGTGTTTGGGTTTGGGTTTTTCTCACTGATGATTTTCGCCAAAGTCCCTGAGGATGGGATGCTCTCAAATGACAAGTGTCAGCTTTCTTGAGCAGCCAACCAGCTAGTGGTTGTAGGGGCAGCTATTTATAGCCTAGGGAGCAGCCCGCATGATAAGACATAAATGCCCTTCAATGATATGACCGTTAGGTAGATAAGATATTTTGGGACAGTCAAGCAAGAGCACAACAACGGTCGAAAATTTGACTCTCAAATTCTCGTGGCTATCATGTTCTCACTCGTAGGCAATCCAGACTGCGAATTTTAACTCCTCGCCGAATAAATTCTCAGAGACCGTAAGAACTTCGCTCACATCAAGAAATTGACTGAACTGTATGAGATTTCCAAAGGCTTCACTCAAGGGATTGGTAGGTGTAGGATTTTGAGTTGAGCATCACATGGAAAATTTTCCTTAGTATTTCTCTAATTTCTTTAACAAAGACGGTGTTTCCTATGACTCAAGAAAGAGAAAACGAAACTACGAAAACAAAAGTCTTCACGCTCATGTTCCTCAAATGAATACCAAGTCTTCAAGGTCACACAAATTTCTTCACTTTCAAAGTCTTCGTAAAGTCTTCGTAATATCAAAGTCTTCAATGAAGAACTTCATTTTTAGGGTCGAATTTCTATAAATATCAAACTCCTCATAGACTTATAGACCTGTGTACACTCATAAACACATTAGTCCCTTAACCTATAAGTCTTCAATACACCAAAATCACTAAGGCACTAGATGCACTTACAACAGACCCCCCATTTTGACCGTAGCGCCCAACACAAGTCCGCTTTTGTACGCTTTATGGTACGCCACACTTCTCCCGATCAACAGACCCCTGCTTCGACCGTAGGAGGTCCGTCATCTGCTTTTGGCGGCACGCCACACCCTCCCGATCAACAGGACCCCGCTTTCACCGTAGGGAGGTCCGCTTTCTCCATTTTGCGGTATGCCACACCCTCCCGATCAACAGGACCCTGCTCCAACGTAGGAGGTCTGCTTCTCCGCTTCGCGGCACGCCAGCCCTCGCTTCCATCGCCTTGTTCCGGCCCAAGCCTCCCGTGAACACGCACTATGCATTCCGCTCCGACCCAGCCGGTTGGCTCTCTATGAACACGACGACGACGCGAGCCCGTTCGACCCAGCCATGTACACGCCACCTGGCCGCACGATGCGCCGAGTAGGCGTCGAGACCCTGCCCATATGTACGACGCGGGTCGATTTTATTTCTTGCACCCGCCGCTATATATCGCACGTACATGCTACGCGGCGCGCTTCTACTACTTACACGCACGCCTACTTCTACTACGCACATGCGCACCTCTACATCGACAAGTATATATTTACGCACACGTCACACCGTAATGACAACGCCACGCACGCTTGGTCCGGTGGGTCCCGACCGCTAGGCACTTCCTTGCATGTGAAGATGTAGCCAGGGGTCCCAGCAATGTGGGGTGAATCGCTTTTTTGGCCGGACGCACTTCCTTGCGTATGAAGATGTAGCCAGGGTCCCAGCAGCCGTGGGGCTAATCGCTTTGTTTTTTTTTGCCCGGACGCACTTCCTTATGCGCGGAAGGTGTAGCCGGTGGGTCCCAGCAATGGGGGAAACGCTTTTTATGAAATGCGTGCCCGCCCAAAGGGTCCCGCTGTCGTGGAGGAATAATTATTTTGCACGTAATAAGGAGGCACTTTTCTGCGGGCGTGACCTAGCTGTCGCCTCTCCATGTACAGTCCACGTCCGATGGAAGCCGCTTCTTGACCACGTTGACCACGCCGCCCGAGAGCACCAGTATGGCGATGGACGACGGCGAGGCCTAGGACGGGGACGACGCGGAGCCGGGGAAGACGTGGCAGTGGATGCCCACGTGTAGAGAAGTACGAGGGTTCACTAGTTCGCTGCGGTGTGAGGCCGCCGCCGCTAATCAACAGGGGGTGGGTGAGTAGAGGGATGGCCTGGCCAGCGGTGGGAGTATTAGGGGGCGATGAGGCCTCCGCCGCATAGCAGCCGGCCACGGGAGGCAGGAGCACGAGGCACGACCGACGCTGGTTTGGGCAGCTGGAGCAAGAAGACCAGAGGTTGAAGAAGCACTACGGTCGTTGGATGGACATCGTACGGTCACTGGAGCTAGAATCATGCATATTGACTAAGTTGACAAAGCCCTCCGTCCCCGTAAACTTAGTAGGCCCACAAGTCAGCCTGCCACTATACTGGGTCCTAGCTAACAGGGGGAGTATTCATTTTTTTGTGCGTAATAAGGAGGCACTTCCTTGCGCGTAAGATATAGCTGGTGGGCCCGAGCTGTCACCAAGCGGTAACATTTTTTCGCAAAAACAGAGGCCCTTTCGTGGGTCCCTCGATGTCGTGGAGGAATCATTATTTTATGCGTAATAAGGAGGCATTTCTTGCGGCGTCAGGACCCAGCTGTCGGCCTCTCCACGATAGTCCACTTAAGATGCATGTCGGCGCCGACCACGCTGACCAGTGCCACCGAGAGCACTGTATGGCGGTGGACGACGGCGCAGGCCTAGGGAAGGAATGACACGGAGAGCAGGAAGACTCGACAGCTTGTTTCCCATGCGAGGGGAGTACGACTGCATTTAGGGTTTATCGTCTGCTCGTCTGTCACCGGAGAATAACAAGCAGTGTGGGTGAGTAGAGGGATGGCTAGGCCAGCGATGGGAGTACGGGGGCGGTGGAGGCTCACAGGCAAAGACACCGGTCAAGGGAGGAGGGGCAGTGCAGTTCACTGGTGCTTGTTTGAGCGGATGGAGTAGGAAGAGCAGAGATTGAAGAAGCATGACGGCTGCTCGATGGACATCCAACACCACCGCTAAGGCCAACCTTTTCTTAGGAAAGCCTCAAATCTGTGGAAAACAAAGATACAACCCATCTGCCATTATTTCTAATAATTTACAGCCCATTTGCTAATTCTAAGGTTTTTTGGAGCCCATATTATTTTTGTTAGCATTACAGCCCATATTGTGGCTACGGCTAAAAAATTATACGAAATTTTGCATATTTCAAAAGGGTCCGAACTGTTTTAATCCCAAATTTCGACTCACATTCAAACTGATTTTAAAAATAAATGTATATCAATATAAAATCCAAAAAATTCTCCACGCATAAAAATTAATGTAATTTAAATTCTCAAATGAGAAAAAGATATTTGAAACTAATTGCCGGTTTGATGTGTTTTAAAATGTACAGCCCATTTCTCATTATCGATAGGCTATTTTCTCGCCACCAATGAAGCTCTCCTCGCTCTTGAAAGATTTGCAGCCCAACAGGCCCGACAAAGCGACTTACTTGGCAAATCACAAAAATCGATGTGGCCGTGGACCCACTGTCACCTCTCCACGCACAAAGATTTTTCCGATGGAAGTCGGTCGCTGACCACATCGACCACGCCACGCCGAGAGCACCAAGGCGGTGGATAACGGTGAGGCCTAGGAAGGGGATTTACGCGAGCCGGGCGAAGACGCTGCAGGGATGCCCACGCCGAGAGGAGTACGAGGGTTCACTGGTTCGCCACGGCGTGAGGCTGTCGCCGCCATAGAATAACAGGGGTGTGGTGAGTAGAGGGATACCCGGCCAGCGGTGGGAGTAGTAGGGGCGGTGAGGCCTCCGCGCATCATAGCCGGCCATGAGAGGCAGGAGCACGCGCACGACCGCGCTGCTTTGGGCGGCCGGAGCAAGAAGGCCAGAGGTTGAAGAAGCACTATGGCCGCTGGATGGACATCGTGACGGTCATTGGAGCTAGAATCGTTTATATTGACTAAGTTGACAAAGCCCTCCGCCCTTGTCAACTTAGTAGGCCCATTAAGTCAGCCACCCACTATGGTGGGTCCCAGCTAGGTGGGGTATTCATTTTTGGTGCGTAATAAGGAGACACTTCTCATGCGCAAGATATAACTGTGGGTCCGACCTGTCACCGGGGAACGTCAAATACGTAAGCCCTTCCCACGCATAAAGGTGTAATAAGGAGGAACTTTCCTTGCGTGCGCACTATTGACCTGTGGGTCCCAGCCACAAGTTTCCACGACAGTCCTTCTTCCGATGACTCTCAGATGTTGACCACACCGCACCGAGCGCACCGAGGCAAAGTGGACGACGGCAGGCCCCACTTGAACGACCCGGAGATGGGGAAGACGCGGCAAGGAGTCGCAGACGGAGAGGAGTGGAAACTTGACTGGTTCAAAAGCGGTGGGCCTACACTCTAAGAGAATAACAGGAGGTGCGGAGTGGAGCGATGGCTCTGGCGTCTGGGTAGCGTTACCGAGGAGCGCAAAACAACGCCACTGGACGCCAAGGTCGGAGAAGGCGGTTCCGCAAGGTCGGGGAAGAAGACGAGATTGAAGAAGAATGCCGCCGTTGATGTAAATCCAACGCCTTCTTAGGTTTCTCACCCATCGCCCACATGTCAGCCACCCATTTGTTTTTTAGTCCATTTGGTGGGCTGGGTGAAACAATGATGTAGCATATATGCAGCCCGCTTAAATCCCATTTGCATTTTCTCAAATCCATGGACTTGCTGGGCTGGGTGAAAATATCATGTTGGGCTAGACGGAGAAATGTTATAAAACATAAACACATGATTGCACGCCAAGAAAATCTTTGCAAGCTTATGTACGCAATCACTAGGAGTTAACTTGCCAAGTTATATATAAACAATTGTTATTATTATTTTGTAAGAACTTTCAACTTATGAAATAAAATATCATTTTAATTTGATGAGTTAATAGTACGGGGTATTATTATTTTTAGGCTAGACGGGACAGCTTGAGTTGGTTCTAGGGAAAGTAATCGAGAAAACTCAGCTTTACATCAAAAAGAAAGTTGGAGAAAATTCAGAGACCTGCTGGGTCCACCGAGGAGGGGAATATGTTGGGAGGAAGGAGATTCAAAGCACGGCAGCCGAGTGAACTAGTTTTTTACTGACAAGTGAAATAGCCACTAAAAAAAGCAATCAGGTTAATGGGTTCTTAAAAGAAATATTTCGACAAAACAGATAATTACGATTAATATAGGCTAATGCATGAAACACTCAGTGATAAAGGTGCTTATAAAAGATAAAGTACAACATCTAGACCTTCCCGCATGCTTGATCATGACGCTGCGGCAGTCCGTACTGCCGACACGGGAAGCGTATACACCTCATGTCCAAGATCTCGCCTGTACATGTCATAGCATGTATGCGCCCTGGCCGCGAGGTTATGTAGGCTAGATTCAGAGGTACCTCCAACGTGTTCAGGTCGCCTTCTTTCATCTTGGCGATCATGGGTCGGCGATGGTCTCGGCGAGGTCAACCATGGAGTCCTTCTCTGCCCGCTGTCGATGATCTTGTATTGCTTCCGGATGTCGACAAGCTTGTTGCACCAGATGGCCGAATCATCGTGTTCTTCCTTCTCCACCGTAGCGAAGGTGCAGTCGGCGCTGCCGATGAAACGGGCGAATGCCCGTAACTCGGTGCAGCCATAGGACCGAGGCGAGGCGTAGCTTCACCGAGTCCGTATCGCTGGTGTACATCACATTCAACTTGGTGCAGCCATAGGACTGAATGGCGAACTCAAAGGGGAACTCCTTGTGAAGTCCATATCCAGCAGGCTCACCCTCGGATCGCCATTGAGTCTCTTCGAGTGAATGAGTGTGTAGGCGGCGGCAAGCAGCTCGCTTTTTCAGCTTTTGGGAACCGGATTCAACAAGAAGTCGAGTGTGTACAGGCGACAACAGCATTACCCTCCTCGTCTGGCTGCACGCCCGCAGAAGATGCACCTCGGCGCATTCATACGCCCCATTAAGAAACCTACTCGCCACACGCCGGTTCACGAGCCGGTCTCAGATGGTACTGTAATAACAGGAGTTAGTGGTCAATTTACTTAAATTTAATTAGCTTTAATAGAAATTTATACTTAAAACAAGCAATGCATTCGCCGTTTATCAAGCCACATGATCAACATGCACAACAATTAGAATTATTATTCTCAGACGCATAATGATCAACACATTTGTCGACTTTCACAAAGATAATACTAACAAGTTTGAACTGTTTGTTATGGTTGTTGTCCTCGATCATCATGCCGTGTTTCCCAGCTTGCAAGATTCATAACCAACAAATAAGATCCAAATAATAAGTACAACAAAGATGCCTACACATCTCATTTATTCCCAGCTTGCAAGATTCAGAACCAACAAATAAGATCCAAATAATAAGTACAACAAAGATGCCTACACATCTCATTGATTCCCAGCTTGCAAGATTCGTAACCAACAAATAAGATTCAAATAATAAGTACAACAAAGATGCCTACACATCTCATCGATTCCCAGCTTGCAAGATTCAGAACCAACCCATTAGAGCCTTTTGATAAAGTGAATATCGGATTAAACCCATCTTGGCTAGCCATGTCATACAATCAAGAACTTGGCTAATGCTCTCGACCGTCACAACATCTCAGAGTAGAGTATTCCTGTTTGCACAACATGTTTACACAAAGACAAACGAGGAGACATGAGAGCATGATTTCGCTTTTAATAGCGGCCTCCTTGAACTCAACCTCCAGCTCTACTTGGATGAGGTTTGCCGAGTTCCATGATTCAATTCATGCGCCTTTTCTCGTAGCTTCACCTGAAATGAAGCAAAGATTGCATCATTCAGCTAGCAAGAAGTACTTGCTCTTGTGAGTCAAGGTGTTCTTCTTTAGTAGTTGCACTAAAATTGAGGAACATTAAGGTTGCATGTCCGCTCATGTAAGGTGCAACTATAATTTTCTTATCCTTTGTGCAGTTCCACTAAAATAAAGTGCCATTGTGGTGACAAAGGACGGCTCCATCTTGCAAAGGCTAATAAAATGTTGCACGAGATTACCAAGAAAACTTGACAGAGATTTTGAAACTCCAATCACCATTTTGTGCGCTTCCACCAAAATTGAGAAATGTTGCCCACGTGACATTTTAGTTGAACCGCACAAGACACTCATTCCAAAAAGTGTTTTGTGCAGTTCACCAAAAGGTCACAATAGCAACAAGGTGAAATGGATATCCCTATCCGCACAAAAAGATAGAAAGTAAACAGTTGTTGGTCAATAAGAATATATGAAACATATACAAAATGAAAAGAAGCATCTTAATTATGTTCATGGCAATCACGCAAGGACAAGAGAAATTTTAAACGCCAAGAATGCTTCATGTTACCGTAGCATTACGATCAACAATGAGATTCCTCAAATATGTGATTACTTTAATGGTGGCATTGCTTGTTTACTGCATACAGAAATCAACAAAGAGCTAAAGAGTTGGTTTAAGGGCATGGGACCGTGGGGACACCAGACACTCAAAGCAGTAAAGGAGCAACTTACTTATCATACTGGGAAAACAGCAGAGTGCCATTTGTAACACAGCTTTAATTGCATCTTATCACCGGAGGCATTAGATTAACAATAACACGGTTAGACATGTCCCTAAGGTAACAGCAGGATCGCTTATTTTACATGCGCCTTACATTAACAACAAGCAAAAGGTTGGTATAAGGACATGCGACAAGGACGATCAAGACAATGTACCTACAAGGAGGCATAAAGTGGTGATGCCGAGTTTGTTCATGCTATGTGAGGGCAGCAAACCTAATCTCGAGACCTTGTACTATGTGAGGCAGCAAATCTAATCTCGAGACCTTTACAATGTGAGGGCAACAAATCTAACTCGAGACCTTTACTATGTGAGGGCAGCAAATCTAATCTCGAGACCTTTTACTATGTGAGGGCAGCAAATCTAATTCAGACCTTTTACTATGTGAGGGCAGCAAATCTAATCCCGAGACCTTTTACTATGTGAGGGCAGCAAATCTAATCCTCGAGACCCTTTACTATGTGATGGCAGCAAATCTAATCCTGACATACTCGCTGACTTGTCCACCAGCCACCACTTTCTATCCTTTTTTCAACCAATAATAGATCTGTTCCTTATCCAGCTTTGTACCGCATTTTCCCATTATTTCCTTTTTTCAACCAAGAGACCGTTGGGTATCCGGTCTCTACTACTTTCACCATATTATTTCCTCTTGAATCAAGTCCTAGATTCATGCTACAACTTTCCCCTTTCTTTGTTGTTTGAACAAAGCCCTAGATTCAATGCATGAAGTAGCTTTACCTCTAATAATACTAAAATTTAGGTGGCTTTGGAAGAGCTGATAGGAGAGAAAAGATGCACATGCACACGCGGGGAGCTGGGGCAGTAGAGCAAGGCCGCTTTCAAGAACTTATACCGAGGGTCGCTGGATGTCGGCGGCGCAGGTCGGATCTGACGACAATACGATTGTGGAGGAAGAAGGGTCGAGGACCTCCCAAGCCGGCGCTGTGTCGAGAGAACGGCACGGGCAGAGGATCGCCCCTCCGCAGCTGTGGGTTTCTCCTCGGCGGTGATGACCGCAGAACGATGCACCTTTTTAGTCCTTCTACACACACCGCCAAGGGATCCGCCGGATCTGTGACCAGCGTGAGCAGAGAGAAAATGTCGCTACCACTGTCTTGTTTATATTTGGAGAGGATGAGAGAATGAAGAGAGCAATCCTAGTAAAGCAAGCGCCAGGCCCCTCAAGGCCCATATATAGTGGAGTGATTATCTTTTTCTCTCCACAACAAGCGCTTCAATTTGTGTACGTGGCATTAAAGAAAAGAAACTCTATTTAAGGTGACTAACAGACGACTCCTACTTACTACTAGTAGTACTACAATATTGTTCACTTGTGCTCCCCGCCTCCATTCATTGAACAACCCCACGGGTGAATAAACATACAGTAAGTAATGTATTTATATAGAACGAACAAGCTCGAACTATTTTCGTGTAGTTAAAAGTTGAGGGCAGGGCTTTTCTCGGGCAGTACGCGCGGCAGTTTTCGGGTAAGCGGTTTGACAGAGAGGCGAGGAGGGTCAGCGAGTGGGGCTCAAGGCGATTTGACCATGCCACATCGCTGAAAAGACTTGTGATATGACCAATCACTATCTATATCTATATCTATACCCTTATAAAAAACGAGTTGGCGATGATGGTGTACCTGCCATCTTGTAATACAGACCGTATGATCTATATCTGACGGATAGAAAGCAAAGTATGAGAATTTTACAAAAGATACCCGCACCTCTCTCCACATCATTATCTCCCGCAACCTCATTGCCTCAAAATAAAAAGGAATAAGTCTCGAACAATCTAGCATGCATGGTGGCTGCCAGCACTCGCCGGGCGCCCCCATCCCCATGCCTCCGCCCATTCCACCACCACCACCACCACGCCCACCTCCTCCCGCTTATCTCTCATCTTTCATTTTTTTGATGACATTCTCGAGATAACAGTTTTCCGATAAAATTCTCGAGATATCGTTAGTTTTACACATGGGATTACTCCCGCATGTGTCAATCACAACAGTGTTTTGTAAAAAATGCATATTGATGTTCCGCAATGCACGAGAATCTTGCTTGTAATTATATAACGCAAATCACGAGCATGAAGTGACATTTTTTGACACAACCACGCTAATATGGCCATGTAAATCACTAGCTAAAGTAAATACCATTATACTTATATCCCGATGCAAAAGGTTGAGTACATGTCCAAGAGTAGAGTCGCACACACGCACTCTGCTCTCAAAATCTCGCCTCTCTCACACACACACACACACACACCAGCCACGTGATGCCCACTTACATAGACACGATAGTTATAATTTGTGCACCCACGGGCTACACGGATGTTGCGATTTATTTAAGCCGTATATGAACCCAAACAGTAGCTGCATTCTGCTCTCCCGCCGCCTTTCTTCGGTCGCCGCCTTTCAGAGCTATGGGCCGCCAAGGTAACAACATACGCCATATACTCGCGGCGACGCTTAATATGGAAATTTTAGTGGTCATGCATGCATCTTTTTGTGCTAGAACTCCTATATAAGGGTTGACTGTCCCTTCCCCGCGACGGGCGCTGGTGGTGGAAGAGGAAGGAGAAGGAAGCGGTTGTGAATAAGTTTTTACCACGCTTTCTTAGGAAACCGAGTGCAATAATTGAGTAGTTTTGCAAACTACCAGTGCTACACCTAAAATGGTTCAAAACCTATATCCTTGCCAGCGCCGCTTCCTCACGTGAAACGGTCATTGCCGCTCGAGCCGCCAAGCCGATTAATGTTCGCCGAGCGAAGCGACCTCTCACCGGGCGCCGCTTTGAAGTGGCGCGACGGTCGAGAGAGCGCCGCTTCGGTGCACGCGATCGCTTCGCTGCCGAGACTGGCCATAGGCACTGCTTGGATCCATGGGTTAGAGTTAGTTTGAGCTAGTAGTCGTGAATTATCGGCGCCCGACCGGGTGATGCCCCTCATCCGCTCTAAGCGCCTAACTGTGTGCATGACACGCCGACCGGATGTCGGCTTTCCCACATGTCGGAGTAGTAAGAAGGAGCAAAGATTTATGCGTATATACTAGTACTATACTACTCAGGTCGGAGGAGTGCGAACCACGGCAGCTCAAAGTGAACCAGCAAGCAGCGTAACCACGGTAGCCCAAAGGAACCAGCAGAGAAAAACAATGTGGTGATATGGCCATAAAAACAATGTGCTACGGTCCACACTATAGCATGTACAGTAACACTCTTCTTGTTTGATCCCTCGTCGATATACTTTGTGTATGACCCGCCGGTATTGGCGACGACTAGTGACCCGCCACCGAGCTTGGCGATTCATAGATAACCCGCCTCGATCCGGCGACTCATTAGTAACCCGGCGGCGGGTCGATGGATAACAAGGCCCAGCCTAGAAGGCCGCTCACGTTATGATGGGATGGATTAAGAGGAAAGGATGATTTAATATTTCCTTTACGAGGAAGCAAGACCCGACTTGTAATCAACTTGTAAGAGAAGATAGACTAGTCCTAGTCCTACTAGACTCCACATGTAACCCGCCTCTAACTTATATAAGGAGGGGCAGTGGCTCCCCAAAGAGGGCAGGCAAGAAGAAATAATCTCTAGGCTAGACACAATTAGAGAGCCAGCCACGCGACTTCTCTCGATCATAATGAGACCTAGCCACAAACAACATGTAGGGCTATTCCGGATGATGTTTCCGGGTCCAAGTTGCTCTAAATCCTTGTCTTGTGTTATGCCTCTCGATTCCGCCAACCCCTCTCAAGCTACTACATAGATGCGTTGGCCTCATGACTAAGTCCTCACACTAAGGACATCTCGCCGTGGACAAATCCACGACAACCCCCGAAGTTAGAGCTAGTTTGGGTTGAAATAGCCTCAAATTATCTAAACAAGAGGGGTTAGTTTGAGCTAGTTTGCTCTAACCCAGCTAAAAAACTAGCCCGGTCGAGAGGTTCTAATTAAGAAGTATCCTCGGCCCACTAAAAGAGAACTAAAAATCTCCCCGCCCGCACCAGATCGCTCCCCCCTCCTCAAGACGACCTCTATTCCCCGAGGGTCACCGCCCAAGCGCCGCTCTCCTCCGCCGCCTTCCGCCGGGCCTCTACTCCGTCCCTTCCCTCCGGCAAGGTCGCCTCTGCCCCCTTCACCACTGCTTTTCCTCTGTCAGTAAGAGGGCGGCGGCGATCTACCAGGAGGTCGCGAGAGGGGTGAGTTTGTTCGCCTCTTCTCCGTCTCACGGCCAGATTATTGATCTTGCTTGCTCTAGCGCTTAATTCTGATTTGGAAAATTAGATCCTGATCAAACTTGGTATAGATTTGTGGTGCACACATGGAATTGTTTGATGCTGCTTGAGGAGGTAATAAATCTTTCTAGAGGCCAAAGATTCAGGTCACCTTTCTAGGTATTTCAATTTCAGGCTTGCATTATTTCTAGAGGCCCAAAGATTTAGTTCACCTTTCTAGGTATTTCAATTTCAGACTTGCATTATTTCTAGAGGCCCAAAGATTCAGTTCACCTTTCTAGGTATTTCAATTTCAGGCTTGCATTATTTCTAGAGGCCCAAAGATTCAGCTTCACCTTTCTAGGTATTTCATATTCAGGCTTGCATGATTTCTAGAGGCCCAAAGATTCAGTTCACCTTTCTAGGTATTTCAATTTCAAGCTTGCATTATTTCTAGAGGCCCAAAGATTCAGTTCACCTTTCTAGGTATTTTAGTTACAGGCTTGCATTATTTCTAGAGGCCCAAAGATTAAGTTCCCTGGCCAATGCAAGCGGCCCCTGCTACCCATGCCGTGTCGACTCAACTCGCAAGGGCCAAAGGCTCCTGAGGGTTCCTGGCTTGGGCTCTACAGAGCCTTCTCTCCAGAGCAACGATGGCGAAGCTCTCCCTCAAGGCGTGAGGGCTCCGGCCCCTCCCTATCGTGAATGACTTCCGTGATGAGTTAGCTCATTCTTTGTTTCATGAAGTGTTTTTATTTTGTGAAGCTTGATTGACGAATTTGTATGTTTAAGGGGATATCTCATTTGTATGGACAAAGTAAAAATTATCATGTTTTGCATGCTTGATTTGTATAGATGGTTCGCTTATGTCAATTCAGAGCGGAGGAGGCCACGGAAGAGCCTGCCACACCCAAGAGGGTGCCTGGATCCAAGGGACTTATTTTAGTCTGACTAAAAATAGTCTCTTTAAGAGGCTAAAGTTCCAAGCACCCTTGACTAAAGAGGGGCTAAAACTATTCTTGAGACTAAAAATTTTTAGTCAGGGGTACCCCTACTAAAATGTTTTTTAGAGTACGCAATCGCTGCATCAGATTTTTATAGAAGAAGGAGAACACAATTTATAAGATTCCACACGCTGATGCGAACACCAACATGGGAGCACCCACTCCAACTAAATAACCCTAGGCTAATGTCTCACAAAACTTTGTAAACCTCCAACACCGTTAAAAGCTAAGTTCCACTCTTTAAGCTCATCTAAGATTGCGCCTCTACTAAAATGTGGATTAGTCCTCTCTCTCTCCTCATTTAACTCCTCTCCTTAACACAAAGTAGTTCTCGATTGGAGGGTTTGGAGGATAATAAATGCTCATTAACTTGATTTTAGTCTCTTTAGTATTTGGATCCAAGCATGGGCGAGGCTAGCAAGTTTTAGTCCCACTACTTTTAGTCATGGAACTAAACGTATCCAAGCACCTCCAAACCGCAGGAAATAGGGTCCAAAGTAGTCAAATGATTGAAATAGAGCATTTATTGTCAATCTAACTTTGCCATCCGTGACACCTCTTTGGTTTAGAGTTAGTTCAGGTTAGAATCTAACTCTAACCTCTAACTGAAAGTTAGAGTTCTCCTCGCTTCGCTCATCGCCATCATACTTTCCCCATTCCGTGTGTTTTCAGATCCTCGCGAATCAAAGAGGCCTTTTTTATGGGAAAA
>JAHIAM010006695.1:0-26567 GCA_021605205.1 Aegilops longissima | reverse complement strand
TTTAGGTCCAGATTTGGTTTTTCTCTTGAGCAGCAACTTGCTTGCTGTTCTTTTGAAGTTCCCCTCTTCTTCCTTTGCCCTTTTCTTGAAACTAGTGGTCTTGTTGACCATCAACACTTGATGCTCCTTCTGATTTCTACCTCCGCAGCTTTTAGCATCATGTAAGAGCTCGGAATTGTTTTGTTCATCCCTTGCATATTATAGTTCATCACGAAGCTCTTGTAGCTTGGTGGCGTGATTGGAGAATTCTGTCAATGACACTATCATCCGGAAGATTAACTCCCGCTTGAATCAAGTGATTATTATACCTGCACATTTTGAGTATATGCTCACCGATGTAACTATTCTCCTCCATCTTGCAGCTATAGAACTTATTGGAGACTTCATATCTCTCAACTGGGCATTTGCTTGAAATATTAACTTCAACTCTTGAACATCTCATATGCTCCATGACGCTCAAAACGCCGTTGAAGACCCGGTTCTAAGTCGAAGCATGGCACAATCGAACTATAGAGTAGTCATCACTTTGCTCGCCAGACGCTCACAACTTCTCGCGTTGTTCTCGCAGCAGGTTCGCACCCAGCGGTGCTTCCAGGATGTAATTCTTCCAGCAGCAATGAGGATAATCCTCGTTACGGACCCAGTCCGTAATTGCTACCATCATCTTTCAACTTTGCTTTCAAGAAACGCATTAAAATTCAACGAACAACAGCAGACGAGCCATCTATCTACAAACATAGATAATCAAAATACTATCAGTACTAAGTTCATGATAAATTTAAGTTCAATTAATCATATTACTTAAGAACTCCCACTTAGATGACATCTCTAGTCATCTAAGTGATCACGTGATCCAAATCAACTAAACCATAACCGATCATCACGTGAGATGGAGTAGTTTTCAATGGTGAACATCACTATGTTGATCATATCTACTATATGATTCACGCCGACCTTTCGGTCTCCGTGTTCCGAGGCCATATCTGCATATGCTAGGCTCGCTGTTTAACCTGAGTATTCTGCGTGCAAAACTGGCTTGCACCCGCTGTAGATGGACGAGAGCTTATCACACCCGATCATCACGTGGTGTCTGGGCACGATTTAACTTTGGCAACGGTGCATACTCAGGAGAACACGCCTTGATAATTTTAGTGAGAGATCATCTTAAAATGCTACCGCCAATCAAAGCAAGATAAGATGCATAAAGGATAAACATCACATGCAATCAATATAAGTGATATGATATGGCCATCATCATCTTGTGCTTGTGATCTCCATCTCCGCACCGCCTTGATCACCATCGCCACCGGGCGCGACACCTTGATCTCCATCGTAGCATCGTTGTCGCTTCGCCAACTATTGCTTCTACGACTATCGCTACCGCTTAGTGATAAAGTAAAGCAATTACATGGCGCTTGCATTTCATACAATAAAGCGACAACCATATGGCTCCTCGCCAGCTTGTCGATAACTCGTTACAAAACATGATCATCTCATACAATAAAATATAGCATCACGCCTTGACCATATCACATCACAACATGCCCTGCAAAAACAAGTTAGACGCCCTCTACTTTGTTGTTGCAAGTTTTACGTGGCTGCTACGGGCTGAGCAAGAACCGTTTACCTACGCATCAAAACCACAACGATAGTTTGTCAAGTTGGTGCTGTTTTAACCTTCGCAAGGACCGGCGAGCCACACTCAGTTCAACTAAAGTGAGAGAGATGACACCCGCCACCACCTTTAAGCAACGAGTGCTCGCAAGGTGAAACCAGTCTCGCAGTAAGCGACGCTGTAATGTCGGTCCGGGCCGCTTCATCTCACAATACCGCCAACCAAAGTATGACATGCTGGTAAGTAGTATGACTTGTATCGCCCACAACTCACTTGTGTTCTACTCGCATATAACATCAAGGCATAAACCAGGCTCGATGCCATCTGTTGGGGAACGAGTAATTTCAAAAAATTCCTACGCACACGCAAGATCATGGTGATGGCATAACAACGAGAGGGAGAGTATTGTCCACGCACTCAGAGACCGTAAGCGAAGCGCTATGACAACGCTGTTGATGTAGTCGCACGCCTTCACGATCCGACCGATCCAAGTACCGAACGCACGGCACCTCCGAGTTCAGCACACGCTCAGCTCGATGACGATCCCCGGCCCGATCTAGCAAAGCTGTGGATGAGTTCCACAAGACGACGGTGTGGTGACGATGATGATGCTCTATCACGCAGGCTTCGCTTAAACTCCGCGACGATATGACCGAGGTGGAATATGGTGGAGGGGGCACCGCACACGGCTAAGGAACGATCCGTGAGATCAACTTGTGTGTCATGGCGTGCCCCCTGCCCCGTGATATAAAGGAGGAGGGGAGGTGCGGCCGCCCCAAGGGTGCGCGCCGAGGAGTCCTACTCCCACCGAGTAGGACTCCCTCTCCTTGTTGGAGAAGGAAAGGGGAGGGAAGAGAGGGGGCGCCGCCTCTCCTTGTCCTATTCGGACTAGGGGAGGGGGCGCGCGCCTGCCCCGGCCGCCCTCCTCTTTCTCCCTCATGGCCCACTAAGGCCCATTATCCTCCGAGAGGTTCCGTAACTCCCGTGTTCCGTAAAATCCCGATTTCACCCGAACCATTCCATATCCAAATATAGGCTTCCAATATATCAATCTTTATGTCTCGACCATTTCGAGACTCGCCATGTCCGTGATCACATCCGGACTCAACAAACTTCGCACATCAAAACTTATAAACCCATAATAAAACCGCCATCGTAACGTTGCGCATGGACCTACGGTTCGAGAACTATGTAGACATGACCTAGAACTATTCTCGGTCATTAACAAATAGCGGAACCTGGATGCCCATATTGGTTCCTACATATTCTATGAAGATCTTTATCGGTGAAACCGCATAACGACATACGCTTGTTCCTTTGTCATCGGTATGTTACTTGCCCGAGATTCGATCGCCGTATCTAATACCTAGTTCAATCCTGCTATCGCAAGTCTCTTTACTGCTCCATAATACATCATCTCGCAATTAACTTATTAGTTGCAATGCTTGCAAGGCTTATGTGATGTGTATTACCGAGAGGGCCCAGAGATACCTCTCCATAATCGGAGTGACAAAACCTAATCTCAAATACGCCAACCCAACATGTACCTTTGGAGACACCTGTAGTACTCCTTTATAATCACCCAGCTTGCCAGACGCTTGGTAGCACCTAAAGTGTTCCTCCGTAAACGGAGTTGCATAATCTCATAGTTACCGAACATGTATAAGTCATGAAGAAAGCAATAGCAATATACTAAACGATCAAGTGCTAGGCTAACGGAATGGGTTTATGTCAATCACATCATTCTCCTAATGATGTGATCCCATTAATCAAATAACAACACATGTCTATGGTTAGGAAACATAACCATCTTTGATTAATGAGCTAGTCAAGTAGAGGCATACTAGTGACTATATGTTTGTCTATGTATTCACACATGTATCATGTTTCCGGTTAATACAATTCTAGCATGAATAATAAACATTTATCATGATATGAGGAAATAAATAATAACTTTATTATTGCCTCTAGGGCATAATTCCTTCAGAGCATGATTGCATTGTTGTTAGTATGAATTCCTTGAATATCCATGATGCTAATGATATGCAAAGCCACAAGATTGGGGAAGCTTATGTTTGATGAATATGATATTTTAGTCCCCAAGCTTTGATGAGTAAATTTACTATGATGAAAGCATGCCTCCTATCTATGATGATTATTGTGATGACACGATGCTATAAATAATAATGATAACCATGAAACTTGTCATCTTGATCTTAATTTCAATCACATGATAATTATTTTGTTGAGTTTGCTCCCCACTACTATTGATGAGAAAATTTTGCTTATGTGGAGAGTAGTAAATTTTCTATGCTAGTAGATCATGAAAATAATGCTTTAGGTGCTGGTTATATTGTTGAATTCATTCATGATGCTACTGAAAATTATTATGAGGAGGAATATATGCTTGTAGGAATTGCAACAATATCAAGTTTCCTCTCTATGTGCTTAAAGTTTTGAAGTTATGCTTGTTTTACCTTTGAGGAGTCCTGATTAGGGGTGTCCGATGGCTGACTATAGCCTTTAGCCGACTCTGGACTATGAAGATACATGATTGAAAACTTTGTCCCGTGTCCGGATGGAACTTTCCTTGGCGTGGAAGGCAAGCTTGGCGATACGGATATGTAGATCTCCTACCATTGTAACCGACTCTGTGTAACCCAAACCCTATTTGGTGCCTATATAAACCGGAGGGTTTTAGTCCGAGGACTAAAAACAATCATACCATAGGCTAGCTTCTAGGGTTTAGCCTCTCCGATCTCGTGGTAGATCTACTCTTGTACTACCCATATCATCAATATTAATCAAGCAGAGTAGTGTTTTACCTCCATCGAGAGGGCCCAACCTGGGTAAAACGTTGTGTCCCTTGTCTCCCCGTTACCATCCGCCTAGACGCACGCCGGGACCCCTACCCAAGATCCGCCTATTTTGACAATCGACATTGGTGCTTTCATTGAGAGTTCCTCTATGTCATCATCTTTAGGCCTCGATGGCTCCTCCGATCATCAACAATGATGCGCCTCCAGTGAGACTTTTCTCCTGCATGATCTTCGATTCGGGCGGCTTTGCAATCATGGGCCAATTCGCTGGCCATCCGGAGCAGGTTGAAAGCTACGCCCGGCCATCGTGGCAGATTTGAAAGTTTGAACTACACGGCCGACGTCCGCGGAGACTTGATCTTCGACGGGTTCGAGCCACAGCCAAGCGCCACAGACCGTCACGAGGGGCATGATCTAGCTCGCCACTGAACAAGGTCCCGAGATCGCGACTGCAGTCCGCCCCGACCTTTAGCTCGAGCCGATCAGACCGATCGAGGACGGGTGGCTGGACACCGCCGGGCTGCGATCTCTATGGTGATTGAGCGCACATCTACCCCGCCCTTGCGGCTCAGAATTCCAAGGCGCCGGACTTCCAAGGTGCCGGACTCTCTCCGACTCGAGCCTCCGCTACCGCTAATCGAATCCGATTGGGCACCAATCATGGAATTCACTCAGAGAAATCTTTCAGATTCGCCTTTGGCGACATCCTCGAACTCACTAAAGTCTCTCTTTATCGAGAGCCTGGCCGGATTATGGTCGAAGGTTGGGATGCGGACGACGAAGAAATTCAAAGCCCACCCACCACCCACTTCATAGCCACCGCCGATGATTTAACCGACATGCTAGACTTCGATTCAAGACATCGACAAGATGGACGACGATGCAGAGACGATAAGAACCAGCTACCATGTGGCACCGGAAGGCCACCTCGCCATACGACATATACATGGTGGACATCCCAAAAGATGGGAATGGTGATGGAACAGCGGAGGATGACCCTCCACGAAAAAGCCTAAGGCCAAGCCAGCGGGCGCCGCTTCTAAATCCCGCCACAAAGAAAACGGTGATTCCGCACGGAGACAATAACACCCCGGACAAAGGTTAAAGACAACCCCTCCAGCAGGATTCAACACAGAGGATGGAGAAGCCAGCCTCATGAGAGAGCGGCGTAAAGAGAGGTAGAGGACGATAATTACATGCCTCCTCCAAGATGAAGCAAGCTCGACGACGACGCATTCGGGCGTGCCCGAGGATCCCGCTCGAACAAGAGCTTTCAAACGCAGGCTCATGGCCACAGCAAGCAGCCTCAAGAAAAAGCAAAGACAGCTTAGAGCTGACCAAGACTTGCTAGTCGACAGATGGATGAAGTCCTTATGACTAAGAGTATGAACTCGAGAGCCCCTCCAAGAGCTACCAAAACGCAGGCTGCTACCTCGATTAGAGGAGGAAGCACCCAAACCAACATCACCAAGATGATATGGCTGACCGCCACCTCATGGTCAGGATGAGAGGCCTCGCCTCAACTCAAGCCGCACCTCACCGCCGCCAAAAATACCAAGGCGCGGGGAAATGCGCCAGACCTGCGAGATATACTGGAGGGCAAGGCAAGGCAAACAAGATCGATCTACGGATCGTGTGGGCGCCCCATGACACGTGACGATAATCGTCACGACGGATATGGCAACTCCGATCAGGCCAAACACAGTAGACAAAGCTCATCTGAGCTGCGTCGTAATATAGCCCAATACAGAGGCGCCGCACACGCACTATGCTTCACAGATGAAGTGATGGATCATCAAATCTGTCGGTGTCAAAACCGGCGGATCTCGGGTAGAGGGTCCCGAACTGTGCGTCTAGGCGGATGTTAACATGAGACAAGGGACACGATGTTTTTACCCAGGTTCGGGCCCTCTCGATGGAGGTAAAACCCTACTCCTGCTTGATTAATATTGATGATATGGGTAGTACAAGAGTGGATCTACCACGAGATCAAGGAGGCTAAACCCTAGAAGCTAGCCTATGGTATGATTTTGTTGTTCGTCCTACGGACTAAAACTCTCCGGTTTATATAGACACCGGATAGGGTTAGGGTTACACAGAGTCGGTTACAATGGTAGGAGATCTACATATCCATATCGCCAAGCTTGCCTTCCACGCCAAGGAAAGTCCCATCCGGACATGGGACGAAGTCTTCAATCTTGTATCTTCATAGTCCAGGAGTCCGGCCAACGGTGATAGTTCGCTATCCGAACACCCCTAATCCAGACTCCTCAGAGCCTCCTAACCAGGCTTCAATGGCGATGAGTCCGCGCCAGAGATTGTCTTCGGCTATGAGAGGCGGTTCTTCTCCAAATTCCATATACTTGTCTAATAGTGTCCGCTTCCGATAAATGCTGTGCTCCTTGGCTTCGACACCCAATAATGGCCATCTTCCATGTGTTTGAATGAATGCTAAAAGCCGTGGTACTTTTTACACTTATCCCCTAGCTGCGCAAATGAGCCGCCTATAAAGGGACGAGGATCTAGATCTGAGTCACACCATCCCCCTCTCATGAAGCTTTCATCGAGCGCTTTGACAAAAATCCATTCCATCATGGACAATGATGCGGCTCCTCCTTCCGCCTCCCAGCCTCAGCCTCGAAATTGGGAGAGATGCTCACCCTCGCATAGCGAAGCTAGTGACACTCCAAACCAAGGGATTTCTTCCTCGACTTCATGGTTCCGGTTCGAGCCGGACTCGCCACCCACAAGGGCGGAAAGCAAGCGAAGAATGTCCCCGATCCTCTAAAGGAGAGCGGTATGCTTTATCTCTTATCTAGTAAGAGGACTCGGATTTCCAATTCATCTTTTCTCCGGGGCTCTGGAGTTCTACGCCTCCAAGCTGCACCACCTACACCGCCTCTATTTTGCACATCGCTGGGCTTCGTGGGCCCTTTGCTAACTGTTCTTGGGCGGAAGAGATTATTCTGCCTTGTACCCCGCTCTCATGAGGGGTCAATATATCAAGTGGGCGGAGCTTAACTAGGGCGATCGCCGGGACCGGATATCTATCCGAACCCCGAAGAAGGCGCCCAAGACTGGCCTTCGAATGGTTTTATATAGAAGACGCCCCACCGCCGGATCCTGCTCGGATCGGTCTCTGTGAGTTCAGCAATGCTCCTTTGAAGAAACGCCTGAGTTGGCGCCCACGAGCTCCTGCAGAGGGAAGACGACAGGACGCCCTTACCCGATGAGCCGAATAAGATTGTTAGCTCATGCCGACCGACCATGATCGCGCCATGGCCACATGTATTATGCGGAGGGTGCAGCCGCCCAAAGATAGGGGCCACCCCATGTGGGATTTCAACGGGAGGACAATGCCACCCGTCATGGCCAGAAGGGGCCGGATCGGTCACCGATCCGTGAAGATTTTTTCATGGCGTACAAGGAGAAGAGGAGGATTTTCTCCGCTACCCATTGAGCGGATTTTCTATGAACAACTCCTCAAGCTGGGTAAGCGAACATTTCTTTTTGTACACCCGATCCGTATTCCCATGGCTAGGTATCTCATTTTGTGATTTTGACGCCGGAACTGCGCCAGGCCGTGAAAGACATAAACAGCCCGCCTCCACAACCCGAGGATCCGGAACGGCTCCTCGATCAGGCCTCCCAATAGGATCTGGACATATTGGTGGAGCTGATTGATGGGGTATATCACCAACTGAGCATCGATAATGCCTTGGTTGCCATTATGGCCGATTACCCCAGGATACTTCCAGCCTCGCAGGTAACTGAGACCGAGGTCCCAATACTCTGATAATGACCCATCCGTGCTTATTTTTTATCACTATATACCAATGGTGTTTTGCAGGGGGTGCCTTCGAGGCAGGAGGTCGAGCTCACGCGCGCTAGGACAACAAGGCAGTTCGCCCCGCAGCTAAAAGAAGTGTTGTCCGGATCAAACTCCGCCAAGAACGGTATGGCGCTACCATATTCCCAGTGATTGATTCTCGAAGGCGATTAACGCTGATGCTCTTTTCAGAAAGAGCGCCACGGACCGAGTCCGGAGAGGTTGCCACGAATCCTCCGCCACCAGGCTCCAAAGCCGGGTCCGGAGCGGAGGCGAAGCACGAGGCGTGCTTCGGATGCTCCTCCGGCTGCAGGATGCCGACAGATTGTCCGCCACCAACTCCGAGGTGGAGAGCGCCATGAATCACAAAGGCCACGGACAGTTCTTCAGGACGCATGTTTCTCCCAAGAGGCTTTGAATGCCTTCAATTCGGGAGATGTGCACCTGCGTCAGCCAAGATGGTCTAGCTGAGCTACGGAGCAGTATGTAAAGGACATACGGGTGAGGAAATTTGACAATTATATATGCCAAGAGCCCCTAGACTTAAAAATAGTTAGAATAACTGATTTAAGGATCATTTGTTACGCAGGATCTTACAAAAAGAATACCCGATCGTCCTGTGGAGCTTGAAGAATGCAAGGCCCAACTTGAGGTCAAGACTAGCTGCCAAGGTGGGGAGCCACAGAGACCCCTCTAGTAATATATGCTTCGTAAGATAAATAGTTTGTGAAGTGCGACGGTGTGTAGATCTCGACAATAATTTTAGATGGCGCCGACTAGATCCGACAAGCAATAGCTCTTGTGCCGTTGAAGGCCGCAAGAATGTGCTTACAAGGGTGAGGCAAGAGAAAATAATCTCCAAGATGCAACACCCAGCTGGGTGAGGAACTAAAGGATGTTCGTGCTCAGCTTGTCCGACTCTGGAAGGAGAATCGATGCGACTTCGTCGCGGCATTTATAGTAAGTGCTTGAGTGAACTTTGGAAAAGAGTTCGGCGAGGAAGTCAAATTAATAGAGTTATGTCTCGAGGGTATGCTCACGGGTCGCCCCAAGAGGAAATGCCCGGTTCTATGGGTGACCTTCTTCTCGAAGTTATTGTAACTGCATCGAACGAAGTTCGACAGTGATGAAAGGAGTCGCCAGTGCCTTGTGGCTATCTATCTCCCCGCCCAAGGCCTTGGAGAGCTTGCAGAGAAGATTCAGGAGCACGCGGCAAGCTCCGACTATGGAAGATATCGCCTGTCGTCAAGGCGCCAGGAGGCTCGGGCCATGGTGAAGACGCTGTACACGGTAAGGCGACCCAAACCACATGGCCGAGGTCGGACTCAGGGGGCCCGACGGAAGGAGATCCTCGTGAGCTTAGTGTACGCCAAGTGGAGTTGGCCGCAGTATTCCGAGCAGGATCAAACTAGACAGCCTATTAGACGACATTGAAGAGGAATACAATCACCAATTTGACTATGTAATTTAAAATGACATGTAAAATGCCTTCGAGCCGGATTGTAGATAGTTTGTCGCACGGACTTTTTTCGCTTCAACATCGGGACCCAATAGTCTGTAGTGTGACCAATACCTCGCGGTTATGTAAAAAACTGTGGCATGCGTGGAGACCAGGCGAGGGGTCATGAGTGCTTTATCGCACTAGTGCCCAACTAGTTATGTTATATTACATGGTTAGTAAGAAACATCTTCCAGGAGAATAGTTCCGTTAGGGGTTCCTTTCTCGGGAGGCATGCCCTAAAGTGCATGTCCGGACCAAGTAAAAAGCGTAAAAGCATCCGGGGCAGATAAATGAAAATAAGAAATCGCTTTTAGTTCACCGAATCGAATATTCCCGTAAGAACGCTTAGCCGCTTCACCCAGTTCGAGGTACACGTCCGCGACCCGGGCGGTAATAATCGCAGAGGTGCTCCTTTACCACCTAGCCGAACAATCGGAACGAGGGGTAAGCACAGAGCCGTGCAACCCAGCTTGGCCAAAACTTAAGTCATATCGATGCATATAATGGTGAATAAAAGGTACATGTGGAAGTGTGACATGTGTTGGGCATAAAGCCAGATAAAAAGCTTCATAAAGAAGCCCTCAGTATAATGAGCGCGATAGCGCCATCAAGTAAAAGTAACACGCGCAAACGAGCCTTTAACGGCTTCGAAAAAGGGAGGAAGAAGGAGAAATAAAAGACAGCTTAAAGAATAAAATATAGACAGAGGAAGGAGACGAACTCGTAATCCGCGCTAGGCGAGAATCTTCGGAGACGGGCTGCGCTCCATGGGTTCGGCTCGAGTCGGTTATCCGATGCGTTGCAGACGGTACGCTCCACGGGTCAGGACTTGGTCGATGATGAAGGGACCCTCCCATTTGGGCTTGAGTTTGTTCTTTTCTTGTCCGCAGCGAGAACTAGTTCGCCAACATTGTAAGCTTTGGGCCCGCATTTCCCTGCTTTGATATCTTCGAGCCTGCTGTTGATAGAATGCGGAACGAAGCTTTTGCCACGCCGCGCCTCCTCCAAGACGCCCAACTGTCCTCGCCGATCGAGCTCGGCTTCTTCTTCGTAAATGCGCACTCGAGGTGAGTCATGAATTATGTCGCAGGGCAAACTGCTCTGCGCCAGATACCATAAAAAATGGTGTGAATCCGTAGTGCGATTTGGTGTGGTCCGCAGCCCCGTGAGTACGGAGAGTCGAGCCCTCTACCCAATGCGTGTTAGATTCCTTGAGGGACCGCACTAGTCCGGGTTTAATGCCGCCATGATTAGACCGCTTGCTCGCCGACTTGACCGTTAGTTTGGGGGTGATAGACTGCGTAGTCGAGCTTGATGCCCATGTTTTGCACCAGAGTTTGACCTCGGCCGGCGTGAAGTTCGTGGTCGCTATCGTGATGATGCTATGGAGGACGCCGTAACGGTGTACTACCCCGATATGAAGTCTATCACCGTCCGGATTCGACCGTATTTACAGGCTTGGCCTCTATCCATTTGGTGAATTTATCCACCATGACCAATAAGTATTTTTGCTTGTGGGTTCCTCCTTTAAGGGTCCAACCATGTCAAGCCCTGCATCGCTAAGGGCCAGGTGATGGGTATAGTTTTGAGGGCGGTGGGTGGCATGTGGCTTTGATTAGCGTAAGAGCTGGCAACCGACGATCGTTGGACTAAGTCCCGAGATCTGCCCGGCCGCCGGGCCAATAAAATCTCTGTACGGAAGGCCTTGCCTACAAGGGCCCGAGGCGCATGGTGCCCACCGAGTCCGGGCGTGAACTTCAGCCAGGAGATTCCGCCTTCCTCTTCGGAGATACACTTTGAAGGACTCCGTTGTGCTTTTCTTATAAAGCTCTCCTCATGGACCTTATAGGCTTTAAACCGACGCACTATGCAGCGGGCCTCGCTTTTGGTCTCGAGAAGTTCCTGCCTAGTTAGGTAGGCTAGGAATGGTTCTGTCCACGGGCAATGACTGCCATTATTACGTAATGACGGTGTTATTTCACAGGGACCACCAACTATGTCGGAATGCTCGTATGGGGCAAAGTGCTGTTGGTCCGGGTTGTTATTTCCTGACTCTCCTCCCATAGTACGGATGGCTCTCTAGGAAAATGTTGGGGACGGCATCGCGCCTTGCGCCAATGCGCTAACACGCTCGCTGCCCGGTTGTTATCCCGGCTATATGGTGAAATTCGAGCCCTCAAACCGAGCTGACATTTTAAGGACGACATTGCGATAAGCTGCCATTTTCGGATCCTTGGCATCAAAGTCCCCATTTATTTGGGATATAGCGAGGTTCAATCTCCGCAAGCACCTCTAGGCGCTGAATGCCCATGGAGACCGCCATCCGGAGACCATGTAGAAGGGCCTCAGATCCGCCGCGCGTTGTTGGAGTCCGTACATTATTTGAAGTACGATTGACTGTATTCCGGCCGGGACGCCGTAACGACGCCAGCCCCAGTGCCGCCAACATTTTGGAGCCGCAAAGTGCATGATCTAGTTGAATATGCGCAGATTTTTAGGAGTTTGCTTCACCATTCGCCATGAAGTCAGCCAAACTTGTGACTTAATAGCTCGCCGTGGCTTGTAGGTTATGTCAACGGAGGAGCTCAATGGCCCATTTAGCAATCCGCCCGCTATGCGTCATGCGTTGTTTATAATGTCATTAAGAGGTACTTCGGAGGCTACCGTATCGAACACTCTTGGAAGTAGTGTCACAGCTTCCGGATGCCATGAACACCGCTTATGCTATCTTTTGATAATGCGGGTACCGTGGACTTGCATGGAGTTAGGACAAGGGACACGAGTAAACTGGTTTTGGAGAGGAACTTGTGTCCGCCCGCTTTCGCTCGACAACGAGCACCGCAGCTACAACTTGATGGGTTGCTGCGATGTATAATAGAATTGGTTCATTTGATGTTGGGCGCGCCAGACCGGATTTGTTGCCAATATGGCTTTGATTTCTTCGAAGTCCGGTTGGCAGCATCCGCCCACTAAGTGTTCGTGCACGGAGGAGGCGATAAAGGGTAATGCCTTTTCTCCTGTTGGAGATAAAGCGGCTTAGAGCCGCCACGCATCCACCAATTTTTGTATTTTTTTGAGGTCTTTGGGGATATCCAATTGTGACAGAGCTCGATCTTGGCTGGGTTTGCTTCAATTCCTCTACCGGATACAATGAAGCCAAAGAGCTTTTCCTACCGGTACGCCGAAAACGCGATTTTTCCGGTTGAGCTTGATGTCATACGCTCGAGATTATCGAATGTGAGCCTCAAGTCGCCGACTAGGGTTTCGACGATGCTTGGATTTGACGCACCACATCGCTCACGTATGCCTCCACTGCTTTTGCCGATCTGGTTTGCCGTGATATGTCCGAATCATGCGCTGATATGTTGCGCTGGCGCTTTTGAGCCCAAAGGGCATTGTGTTGAAGCGAATGGGCCGATGGAGTGATGAATGTCTATGGCTTGGTCTGGCTCTGCCATCTTAATTTGGTGGTAGCCGGAGTATGCGCCGAGGAAACACAATGAATCGTGAACCTCGCATGGTAGCGCCGATGATTTGATCGATGCGGGAGGGGAAGGATCCTTGGGCAAGCCTTGTTAAGGTCCTTAAAATCGGCACATAGGCGCCAGGATTTGTCCTTCTTGGTACCATTACCAGGTTTGCTAGCTAGTCCGGATGTTTAATGTCTCCGATGAATCCGCCTCCAATAGTTTGGCTAGCTCTTCTCCCATGGCTTGTCTCTTCGTCTGAGAAACGCCAAGAGCTTGTTTGAATGGCTTGAATCCTTTTAGGATATTTAGGCTGTGTCAGAAGTCGGGCTTGGGATTCCTGGCATGTCTGGAGGGTGCCGTGCAAAATGTCCCAATTTTCGCAGTAGGAATTCTCGTAATGCGCGCCCACGCCAGTGGTTTAATTGTGCCCCGATGGAGGCCGCTTTGTAGGGTCCGCTGGATGGACTTGGAATTTGACTATTTCGCCTCGCCGGTTTAAAAGAGGTGGACTTGGATCTCTTATCGAGTATCACATCGTCCCTGCTCCACCGTGGGAGCGTAAAGTGAGTTCCTCTCGCCGCTAGGGCTTTGATAGTACCTCAAGGGCAAGTGCGGATGTTTTATTTTCGCATGCGAGCGCTATGTCCCGGTCACTAGCGAGAGTGATAATCTCTGGTCTGGGCATTTTGAGCTTCATGTACCCGTAATGGGGTATAGCTTGAAAATTGTGAATGCCTCTCGCCTCTAATAGAGCGTGGTATCCGCTGCTGAACGGGCCACTTGGAATGTGACCTCCTCGACCTATAATTTTCCCATGCGTCAACACCACATCTAGTGTGATCTTTCCTATACAAAGATGCTTCCCGACCGGGCATTATTCCTCTAAAGGTTGTGCTGCTTCGCCAATGCGGCTCCAGCCTATTTCCATTTTTGAAGGGTTTCTCAGATGAGGTTTAACTCACCGCCATCCATGAGTACCTTGGTAAGGCGTAAAGCCGCCCACTATTGGACCGAGGACCAATGCGGCTGGTGCTTGGGCTGTTCGAACTTAGGTTCACCATCGGGCGTAAAGTTTAATACAGCCATGTAACTCCATGGATTTATTGTTGCTATCCGTAGACTTCGCAAGGTCAGGAGTGTTCGCTCGATATTATTTGATGTGAAAGTCTCAAGACTATTAATACCAGATCGGTATTGCTGGGTCGGTGCTCTAGAGCTAAGAGCTCTTCGCCACTTTTGGCCACCGCCATAGTATCCAACATGCTCTAAGGCTATGAGTTGGAGTGGCACCTCTCAGGTTATGAATTTTGTAGGGTCCATTGAGCCATCCCTCCAAGACGGTTCCATGCCCTTGGGGGGTTTGCTTTATGTATGTAACCCGGTGCCTCGTGATGATGCACCTTTATTTCGGACTAGGGTCGATTCGGGCCGGATTATCCTAAAATTTGATTTCGGTTTTCCAGCGCTTCCATCGCGCTTGGTACTTTCGCATTATGGACGCCAAGCCGTGAAGCGTAATTTCATGACTAATTATGGCGCTTAGGATTCCCTTGTCCGTGCAATTATTGCAAGAAGAGTGAGATTGCGCTTCCTCACGGCAGTCCTTTATCCCGTCCATAACCAGGAGGAATCGCCCAAAGAATGATGTATCGCTTTCACCGGCTCTTGCCGGATTTGGGATAGATCGCTATGTTTGGGTGGGCGCGGAGTTAAATTCTGAACCCCGTCCGATCTAAGATTCAGGCCAAGAAGTTTCCAAACTTGGAAGCTTGGGTTCTTGGAGGTTGTCCAATGAATCTAGCATGTTGCCCGACTTTAAGTTCGTGGCTTGAGGGTGTCCTCCTCCGCCAATCCAGCATGGAGGGGTCGTGAACCGGACATAGCTAGTCCGTAAGGTAGGAGAAGAGTCGCCAGATTGTTCCTCTACCACAGCAACGGTGGGGGTATCCCGGGAGAGTTGATCTCTCTGATCGGTTTTAGGCCCGATCCGATCGTAGTCTCAGTGAGCGACTCCCTGTATATGGCGCGATCCAAGGCTCGCTCAAGGAAGAGAGCTCCATCGATCTAACTGCCGGCGAAGTTCCGAGTTAAGTGAAGATTGCTGGCGACCCGAGAAGTCATCGCCGGCGCGGCGCCGAACAGCGGTCATAAGAAACCGCCTTAGTCGAGAGTTTGGCCGGGCCAAAGCTCCTTTAGCAACGGTGCCGCTTTTTAAAGATGGATGAGGCATCCTTCCCGACAGCGACGACGTAGGAACTCTCAATGAAAGCACCAATGTCGTGTCAAAACCGCGGATCTCGGTACGGGGTCCCGAATCAGCGCTCTAGGCGGATGGTAACAGGAGACAAGGACACGATGTTTTTACTCAGGTTCGGGCCCTCTCGATGGAGGTAAAACCCTACCCCTGCTTGATTAATATTGATGATATGGGTAGTACAAGGTGGATCTACCACGAGATCAAGGAGGCTATACCCTTGTAGAAGCTAGCCTATGGTATGATTGTTGTTCGTCCCATCGACTAAAACCCTCCGGCTTATATAGACACCGGATAGGGTTAGGTTACACGTAGTCGGGTTACAATGGTAAGAGATCTACATATCCGTGACGCCAAGCTTGCCTTCCACACCAAGGAAAGTCCCATCCCACACGGACGAAGTCTTCAATCTTGTATCTTCATAGTCCAGAGTCCGCCAACGGTGTAGTTCGCTATCCTGACACCCCCTAATCCAGGACTCCTCAAATCCCTGAGGGTTTCAAACCCGTAAACATTGAATCACACGATGGCACAACAGATCCTACGATTTGGATCGAGGACCATCTCCTTCACATCCACATGGCCCGCGTGATGATCTACACGCCATCAAATACCTCCCACTCAAGCTTAAAGGACCAGCCCGATTGGCTTAACAAATTTGCTGCAAAGAGTCAATTTGTTGTTGAAGACCCGAAGTCGCATTCCCTACAATTTGTGGCACATATGTACACCACCGACGACATGGGTCTACTCGGCGCGCGGTATATATCTCCCACGTGTCGAGGCACGACTTAGAGGCATAACCGCATTGAAAGCAATGTCGCAAGTGAGGTAATCTTCACACAACCCATGTAATAATTTAAGGGAGAAGGTACATAGTTGGCTTACAATCGCCACGCCACACAAGACATAATTAAACATACATCATTCAGAGTACACTCAAGGTCCCACTACGGAACCAAAATAAAGAAGATACCCCACAAGCTAACACAGATCCCCGAATCGTCCCAACCGGGCACCACTATCGATCATCCGAAACGAACATAGTAACGACCACGCCTCGTCGAACTCCCACTTGAGCTCGGTGGAATCATCTCGACCGCCTCATCGGAACCTGCAACTGTGTTTGAAGTATCTGTGAGTCACGGGACTCAGAATCTCACACCCGCGAGATCAAGACTATTTAAGCTTTAGGAGGACATGGTAGTAAAGTGGAGCTGCAGCAAGTTTACTCAGCATATATGGTGGCTACATCGCAAAAGAGAGCGAGAAGAGAAGCAAAGCACGGTCGTGAAACTAGTATTGATCAAGAAGTGATCCTGAACTACTTACGCCGACATAACTCCAACATCAGGTTCACTTCCCTGACTACCGAGAAGAGACCATCACGGTTACACACGCGTTGATGTGTATTTTATTGAGGTCAACTTTAGGTTATCTACAACCGACATTAACAAATTCCCATCTGCCTCATAACCATGGGCACGGCCGAAAGATATTACCGCAGGGTGTCCCAACTTAGCCCATTATAAGCTCTCACGGTCAACGAAGGATTATTCTTCTACCGAAGACCCGATCAATCTCGAATCCTTGACTACAAGACATTTCGACAGAATAAAACAAGACCAGAAAGCCACCCGAATGTGCCGACAAACCCGATAGGAGCTGCACATATCTCGCTCGTGGCACACCGATGGGCAAGACGTCGGGTTAAATAAACCCTGATTGCCCAGGCGCCTGACATCGCCAAGGTTGGACCAGCAATCGGAGGAGAACTGCCCGGGGTTTAAATAAAGATGACCTCGGCTCGCAAAACCCGGGAAAAGGCTTAGGTGGCAAATGGTAAAACCAAAGTTGGGCCTTGCCGACAAGTCTTATTCAAAGCGAACTGTCAAGGGGTCCCATAAATCACCCAACCGTAAGGAACGCAAAATCAAGGAACATAACACCGTATGACGGAAACTAGGTGGCAAGAGGAACAAAACACTGTGCATAAGGCCGAGCCTTCCACCCTTTACCAAGTATATAGATGTGTTAAATATAGCAGATATATTTATATATTGTGATATCCCCAACAAGTAAACATGTTCCAAAGAGGAACAACATCTCCATGTTCCAACAAGGAACAAACTTCAGCTTCACCGCAACTAGCAACGCTTATAAGAGGGCTGAGCAAGCGTAACATAGCCAATCAACGGTTTGCTAGGAAAGGATGGTTAGAGGCTGACATGGCAATATGGGTGGCATGATATAGCAAGTGGTAGGCATCGCAGCATAGGCATAGCAAAAGAGCGAGCAACTAGCATAGCAAAGATAGAAGTGATTTCGAGGGTATGGTCATCTTGCTCGCAATGTTCTCGTGAGTTGTCAAAGCTTGATCCTAAAACGCTCTCAACAGGCCTCGCTCACGCACTCGCCTCCGACTCTACCCAAAGCAACAACACAAACAAAGGAACCACAATAAATCACGGTGCAATGCACAATCAACATGATGCAAAACATGACATGATATGCATGATGCGATATGCAATGCGATGTGCACCCGGAAGGAAAATGATGAACCAGGCATCAACTTGGCAAACCAAGCATGCCACTGAAAGATGAGATGATTTCGCTGAAATCGATATAAAGATCACCGAATCGGATGCACGGTTTGAAATGGCAAGCAAAACAAGAATGGCGCAAATCTGCCATTAACAGCATGATGCCACTTAGCAAGCAACAAATAATTGCTACTGCACCCAAACGTAACAACAAAGCACATGGCAGTGATCTACACATGATGCTCGACAAAAGATGAGCACTGAGCTACGGCTAGTTCACATCATAACAGGTTCAAACAAGCATGGCAAAAGTGCTCAAAGTAACAGGCTGGACATGGCAAAAACAGTAACAGGTTGCAATGTTCAGAGCATCAAAACTACATGCTACAGGAACTTAAAATAGCAAAACATGGCATGGCATGAATCTACTCAAAGCATATTTCAAAAGTCCCTTACTGACCATAAGCCAAAAAGGACTAGAAAATATAGTAACACCCATGTCAATATTGAAAGTCTTGTTAACAGATTCAGCAACTTGACATGTCAAAACTGATAACGAGATGGCATGTTAACAAGCTCAATGCACTCACTACAGAGCCTCAAATGATAAACTAAGCATACATACATCAAGAAGACATGACATAGAAGACAACCATGGCAAGAACACTAACATAGCCTATATGGTCAACCACAACATCCTAGGCAAAATTGAATAACACGATACAATCTGCCAGGAATCATTTGGTAGCAAAAGTAGAGCTCGATTGACTCAAGCTATGGCATCCCATAATTGCAAACAAAGGCATGGATGGATAGAGCAAGTCATGCTTTACAAAACACCCTTACTGAAGTATCTCAAAATATGCATAGATCTCTCGGTATCATCAAGCAAACATGGCATCAAAATCAGCTAAAACAGGGCTGAAATCAGCAACATTGGGACACCTACTTTGCATGCTTGTGCTAGTCACCACATAGATCACAAAAATACATGGCATATACCACTGGAAAGATGACATGGCATTTTACAAAACTCATGTAGGAATCAACCCATAGGATGCACATATTAATCATAGCAAAATAATAAAAGTGCAACTCCTGATAAAAATCAGAAACTATCAGCACCTTGCACTCTTCCAACAGCATTTCGGGCATCAAGATGAGCTCAAATGAAAATGATGCAATGGAATGAAATGATCTACTCTTCGAGACGAACATTTTGACATATTATACGCGAAAAATGGATCTACGGATGCGAAGATATAACATGATGAAAATGCACGAAATTAACAGAAGATGCAACACTTAGTGAAAAAGAGGGGAGAGAGGGTCAACGGGCGCGCGCGGCCCCGAGGTTGATCGGGCCGATCCGGCCGGATCGGGGCGCTGGGCGGCGGCCGCGCTGGGAGGAGGAAGCCACGGGCGGGCGGCGCGGCGCGTCGGCGCCGGAGCCGGGCGCGACGGGGCCGGGCGCGGCGGCCGAGGGAGATCCGGCACGCGAGGCGCGGGCGGCGGTCGGCGGGCGGAGGGCGGCGGGCGGGCCGGCGGAGGTCGCCGGGCGAGGCGCGCGGCGGGCGGAGGTCGCCGCGCAGGGGCCGGAGGAGAGCGGGCGAGCGGCCGAAACGGGCGCATGGCGGCGAGGGCGGGCGGTGAGACTGGCTGGGCTCGGCGGCTCATGGGCGATGCGCGCGGCGGCGGGCGCACGCGGCGCCCCGATTGGCGCGGGCGGCGGCGCGGACGTCTCGGCTGGCGGGCGGACACGCCCGCAAGGCGGGGCGGTTTTAGGGTTTCGGAAGAGGATGATCCGGATTTCGGGAGGTTTGCTTAAATAGGCATAGAGGAGCTAGAGAGTCCAAATGAGGTGTAGTTACCACACGATCGTGGATCGAACGACGGAGAGCATGGAGGTGACTTAGATGGGTTATTGGGCTGTTTTGAAGGTGTTGGGCTGCAACTTAAAAGAGGCCTTTATGAAAAAGTGTTAACTGCTGAGTACCAAACGAGCTCCAAATGACCAAACTTGACCGTGGTCTCCGTGTGTTATACCAAGGCCACTAGACAAACCTCGTCCATTTCGAGAAGGTTTAATACCCGCACACGAAAAACGTAAAGGGACCGCGGGGAGATAGGAGGTTTGATTGCAAAACGGACAACGGAAAATGCTCGAATCATGAGACTAACACGTATGCAAATGCGATGCACATGATGACATAATATAAAATGCATGACATGGACAAAATGCAAAATGGAGAAAACCCAACCACGGAGGGAATATCATATATCAATGCCGAAAATGGCAAGAGTCGGAGTTACAAATATGGAAAGTTACTCGGGTGTTACAACACTCCACCACTAAGAGGATCTCGCCCCAGATCTAGGATCGAAAGAACTCCGGATACTCAGAACGGAGGTGATCCTCGCGCCCCTGTAGCTTCTCGCCGGAATGGTGTGACCACTTCACTTTCAGGAATTTGATTGACTTGTTGCGTAGTCTTGCGCCGGCTTTTCAAGAATAGCAACGGGTGCTCATGATAAGAGAGATCTTCTTGAAGGTCAATCTCTTCGGTTGATAGTGCTGCTCAGAGTCTTGAAGCACTTATGTAAGCTGTGACACGTGAAACACATCGCAGCACATTTGCAAAGTTGGATGGAAGCTCGTTGATAGGCTAGATCGCTTCTTTTCCCAATGATCTTGAAAGGACCCACGATCTAGGGCAAGCTTCCCTTGATACCGGGTTACGAAGTCCTTTCATTGAGAGACGCGAGGTAGACATGGTCTCCATTTCAAAAGTCACATCACGGTGCTTATCATCATAATAGCTCTTCCGCGCGATTGCGCTGCTTTGAGATTCTCACCAATGACCTTGCACATTTCTTCCGCTCTCGGATCAAGTCATTGCCAAGAAGTTGGCGCTCACCTGCCTGCACTAATTGAGAGGAGTACGCACTTTCGCCATAGAGAATTTCAATGGGCCTTGCCCAACTCGCTTGGAAGTGTTGTTGTAAGAGAACTCGCATAAGGAAGACAATCTTCCCACTTCATACCGAAGAAATGACACAAGCCCCGAGCATATCTTCAAGAATTTGATTAACTCGCCGACTTGGCCACTTGTTTGAGGATGGAAAGCTGTGCTGAAACGAATGTTGGTGCCCATGGCCTTCCTCAAAAGACTCCTAAAACTTGGAGGTAAAGATGCTGCCACGGTCTCAAGAGATCACTTGAGGAATGCCGCAAGGAGACAACTCGAGGTGTATAGCTCGCCAACCGAGCTGCAGTGATGGATTCTTTGATAGGAAGAAAATGAGCCACTTTAGTAAGCTTGTCAATGACAACGAAGATAGCATCATTTCCACGCTTGACTTTGGAAAGCCACCACGTAAGTCCATTTCAATATGATCAAACTTCCATTCAGGAATAGCAAGAGGTTGAAGGAGACCAGCTGGTCTTTGGTGTTCTTTTCACTCTTCTCGCAGACATCACACTCATTCACTAATTGAGCAATTTCTCGCCTATTCGAGTCCACCAATATGACTGCTTGAGGTCATGGTACATCTTCGCATTTCCGTGATGAATGGATAGAAGCGAATTGTGAGCCTGCTCATAATGACTTTTCTCGATCACCCTTAGGAACCATAATCCGTCCTCAAAGAACAGAGTGTCTTTGTCATCAACATGGAAGCACTTGTACTTGAAATGCCCTTGTCGATACCACGCTTCACTTTCTTCACCATGGCATCCGAAGTTGAGCCTCACGAATCTGATCTTCCAAAGTAGGAGAGACTATGAGGTTGGCAAGAAAGCCTTGAGGAACAACTTGAAGATTCAGCTTATGGAAAGATTCACAGAGATCCGCTGAAAGGGCTTGAGGATTAGATCACAGTAAGCTTTCCTCGCCAAAGCGCCTGTGAATGACATTGGCTTTGCCCGAGTATACTCAATACTTGGGTTGTACTTTGAATCATTTCACCCATCGAGTCTGCTCGAGGTTGAGGTTGGGCTGAGTGAAGATGTACTTGAGACTTTGTGATCGTGAAAATGTCCACTTTCCTTCCCAACAAGAGATGTCTCCACGTAATCAATGCATGGACAACCGCCGCCAACTCAAGATCGTGAGTGGGGTAGTTCTTCTCTGGGCTTCAATCAAGCGAGAGGTATAAGCCACAACTCTTCTCTTGCATTAACACAGACCGAGACCTTGAAGAGAAGCATCACGTAACACTTCAAATGGCTTGGATTCATCAGAGGAGTCGTAACAGAGCTGTGACGAGTTTCTTTTGAGAGTCTTGAAAGCAACGCCACACTGGAGACCGTATATTTCACTTGCTTCGGAGAAGGTTGGAAAGAGGCTTTGCAATCTTGGAGAAGTTCTCAACAAATCTTCGCAATAGCTTGCAAGACCAAGAAAGCATGGAGCTGCTTGACATTCGAGGAGGTTCCCAATTCACAATTATGACACCTTCTGGATCAACAGCGATGCCCTTGGCGTAGATGATATGACCAAGATAAAGCACTTCATCAAGCCAGAATTCACATTTGGAGAACTTAGCATAGAATTGGTACTCGAGCTTGTCTAGCACCAATCGCAAATGTTTGGCATGATCCTTCTTATTCTTGGAGAAGACCAAAATATCATCAAGATAGACCAAGACGAATTCATTGGTGTAAGGATTGAATATGAAGTTCATCATCCGAGAGAAAGTTGGAGGAGCATTGACAAGGCCGAAAGACATGACAAGATATTCATAAGAACCAAAGCTTGTTCTAATGCCGCCTTGGGAATATCTTGTTCACGAATGCGAACTGATGATACCCCATACGAAGGTCAAGCTTAGAGAACATCAGTAGCACCTTTGAGTTGCTCGAAAAGCTCATTGATGTTGGGAAGTGGATACTTGTTCTTGATTGTCTTCTTATTCAATGGACGGTAATCGACGCAAAGTCGGTCCGGAGCCATCCTTCTTCCCGACAAAAAGAACACCACAACCCCAAGGAGATGAACTCGTCCGATCAAACCCAGACGCCTTGTTCATCGAGCTGCTTCTTCAATTCCTCAGCTCATCAGTGTCCAAGCTTGTATGGACGCTTGCAAACGGGTTCAAAGGTTCGCCTCAAGATCGATAACGAACTCAATCGGCCGATGAGGAGGCATACCCGAAGCTCTTCCGAAAGACATCTTGGTACTCACAAACGACCGAATCTGAGAGATGGCATTCAATTCGCTTCTTCTCATTGAGAGAAAACAAACGAATAGTTTCATCACGAGAGGCATAGATGATCACATCATTAGAAGAATGAGTCAATTGAATTTCCCGCAGCACAATCAAGTTGAGCTTTGTGCCGATAAAGCCACCCATTCCGAGAATAAGATCAATATCCGAGTCACCAAGAACAATTGGTTTAGCGAGAAATCTATAATCGCCCATCTTGATAGAAACATCCGGGCCATCATTTTGTATTCATGAACAAACCCGAGAGGAAACCGCTATTGGTTTAGGCAATCAACAAGATGCAAATTGTTCATGGATGCAAAAGGTCTTGATATGAAAGAAATGCGATGCACCAAGATCAAATAAGACTTTTGGCAGAATATCATTAATCGAAGATTACCCATGATCACATCGAAGATTCCTCCGCTTGAGCTGCATTCATCATATTCACCTTGGCAGACTTGGATTGTGCTTGACCACCGCATTGCCGGAAGATTTCACAGAGGAGGAGGCGAAGACGCCTCGTTGAAGCACTTGTTCAGATAGTGACCCTTCTCACGACACTTGTTGCAAGTGACCTCGTAGAGCGGACGGTAAGGAGCACTTGACCTTGGAGCTTGAGAATTAGACTTGTTCGATAGCTTGGGTTGGGTGGGTGGGAAGATCCACGCCACCTGAGTTCTTCTCACTGTAAGGCCGACTGAACGAGGAGGGGGCAGATAAAACTTCGCCGCTTGGCTGCCACTTGAGAGGACGAGGAGGACTGAACTGCATCCCTAATTTCTTCTTAGAAGCCTCAGATTTGAGTTGTGCCGCTTCTTGCTTGAGTGCCATGTTGTAGAAATCATCATACTTATCCGCTCAAACAGCACAAGAGGTAATTGCAGATCCTCTCGCATCACCTCGAATCGATAGATCATACCCTTTCATCGTACATCTTGCTTAGCAAAACGAGCGAAGCTCGAACTGGATATTGTATTGATAGACGTGCATAAGGTGCCTTGCTTGAGATTGCGGAACTCTCACGCTTGCTCTCAACAACACTCTTCGAATGTGATGAGCTCGAAATCACGGCGAACTCATCCTGTAATGACACGACCTCCTCCGAATCTTTGTATTGCCGAACCACTCAGCAGCTTGATCCTTGAGTTGAAACGATGCAAACTTGACAAAGTCCTCGTGTCCGACATTGCTACACCAAAGTGCTTGCAGATGTCCACTAACCAATCATCGCCGTCAGGCCTCAACACGTAAACCGAAAGACTTCGCCGATTAGCGAGAAACTGACCGAGAGTAGCAAAGTGTGGCTGATTGTTGCCCTTGATTGCCTTGATTGCCTTGATTGCCTTGATTGCCTTGCCCTCGAGTACGCTTCTGCAAGAGCTGCAAAATCATCTCGAGCATTGGCATTGGTGGCTGCCATGATAGCTTGCCAGCCTCGGGAGGCGGAGGTGGAGGTGGAGGATCTCGATCGATCCCCATCATTGCGATCCGGATTCGAGACGCTGGCGGAGCCATCCTCAAGAGGGTGACATCCGTTAGTCCTTTGATAGACAAATTGATAAGTAGAATCAACGGATAGAAATTGCAACATATAGTCTTCACAATAAACATTCAACAAGAATGAACGAATGAATTCCAAAGTTAATCATCACACGCCCATTAAAGTGAGAAGCCACTTAGATAAAGATATGGAAACAACATCCGCTTTAGAAACAAATCAATATCACAACTGAAAACAAAAGGTTGGCTTAGAATGAGCCGAACAAACACATGATAGAGATTTCGCCAAAGTGTTCGTGGTGGGGCCTACACGGACACGACGATAGCGGACGCCATTAATGACTAACAAGACGCCCCCGAATCAGCATAGCCAAGGATTCTTTAAGACGCCTCGCCACCATCAGAATCGATCGTGAATGGGCGGACCACTAGACGTTGAACCCCAATCTCAAATCATACATCCGCCGGAAAGAATATCCCCGTAAGCTACTAGAATTCCCACCTATAAACTCCCTAAACTTTCTGGTTATGCAACTGTGTTGGGGATACAGGACACAAAATATATCACCCAAACTAACAATACCTAGATCCAAATTGATCCATCCACAACACATAACCAAGAAATCTCGAAATCGTGGTACCTCGACCTTCAAAAACATCCGTTATGCAAGTCATGGCAATACTCCCGACTCGCCACAAGATCGGGCTATCGTGGTTATCTCACCAACAACTCGCACAAAAGAGATTTCATGTCGGCAAAACTCGTGTATTCTAGAACTGAACGATAAAATTGTGACGACAACACCTGGAGCTCAACTCCCGGACACCGCCACAACCCCTAAATGTCGAGGCACCAAGAACAATGTTCTCGCCACAAAACCATCGAACGATTCCAAGATACCCACGTGATCCTAAAAAAATTTTAGTGAAATTTGAGAAGAGAAGAGTCAAAACTCTACGTCAGATACCTCACCGTAAGGTCAAGGACTGGAAGCAAAAGAATTCTATCTCTCCGATATATATAATCCTAAGACTCAAAACATTTTCCATTCTAGACTCAACAACGCCAAGAAACAATCAAGTAGGGGCTCTTAAGTCGGGAAGGCTCGATTACCAACTTGTAACGCGACATGCGGTTATATTCCCACGTGTCGAGGCACGACTTAGAGGCATAACCGCATTGAAAGCAATGTCGCAAGTGAGGTAATCTTCACACAACCCATGTAATAATTAAGGGAGAAGGGTACATAGTTGGCTTACAACGCCACGCCACACAAAGACATAATTAAACATACATCATTCAGAGTACACTCAAGGTCCGACTACGGAACCAAAATAAAGAAGATACCCCAAAGCTAACACAGATCCTCGAATCGCCCCAACCGGGCACCACTACTGATCATCCGAAACGAAACATAGTAACGACCACGCCCTCGTCGAACTCCCACTTGAGCTCGGTGGAATCACCTGACCGCCTCATCGAACCCGCAATCGTGTTTGAAGTATCTGTGAGTCACGGGACTCAAATCTCACACCATGAGATCAAGACTATTTAAGCTTTAGGAAGGACATGGTAGTAAAGTTGAGCTGCAGCGTTTACTAGCATATATGGTGGCTACAACGCAAAAGAGAGCGAGAAGAGAAGCAAAGCACGGTCGAAAACTAGTATTGATCAAGAAGTGATCCTGAACTACTTACGCCGACATAACTCCAACATCGTTCACTTCCTGGACCACCGAGAAGAGACCATCACGGTTACACACGCTTGATGTGTATTTTATTGAGGTCAACTTTAGGTTATCTACAACCGACATTAACAAATTCC